>JAXIVJ010001749.1:0-125000 GCA_036785665.1 Chirona hameri
ATGAGGACGATGGTTCCCCTGATTGAATTGGCCGCCTACCTTGGGCGCCAGGATAAGGACGATGGTTCGCCTGATTGAGTTCGCCGCCTACCTTGGGCGCCAGGATGAGGACGATGGTTCCCCTGATTGAATTGGCCGCCTACCTTGGGCGCCAGGATGAGGACGATGGTTCCCCTGATTGAATTGGCCGCCTACCTTGGGCGCCAGGATGAGGACCATGGTTCCCCTGATTGAATTAGCCGCCTACCTTGGGCGCCAGGATGAGGACGATGGTTCCCCTGATTGAATTGGCCGCCTACCTTGGGCGCCAGGATGAAGACGATGGTTGCCCTGATTGAGTTCGCCGCCTACCTTGGGCGCCAGGATGAGGACGATGGTTCCCCTGATTGAGTTCACTGCCTACCTTGGGCGCCAGGATGAGGACGATGGGTCCCCTGATTGAATTGGCCGCCTACCTTGGGCGCCAGGATGAGGACGATGGTTCCCCTGATTGAATTGGCCACCTACCTTGGGCGCCAGGATGAGGACGATGGTTCCCCTGATTGAATTGGCCGCCTACCTTGGGCGCCAGGATGAGGACCATGGTTCCCCTGATTGAATTAGCCGCCTACCTTGGGCGCCAGGATGAGGACGATGGTTCCCCTGATTGAATTGGCCGCCTACCTTGGGCGCCAGGATGAAGACGATGGTTGCCCTGATTGAGTTGGCCGCCTACCTTGGGCGCCAGGATGAGGACGATGGTTCCCCTGATTGAGTTCGCCGCCTACCTTGGGCGCCAGGATGAGGACGATTGTTCCTCTGATTGAATTGGCCGCCTAGTTTGGGCGCCAGGATGAGGACGATGGTTCCCCTGATTGAATTGGCCGCCTACATTGAGCTCCAGGATGAGGACGATGGTTCCCCTGATTGAATTGGCCACCTACCTTGGGCGCCAGGATGAGGACGATGGTTCCCCTGATTGAATTGGCCGCCTACCTTGGGCGCCAGGATGAGGACGATGGTTCTCCTGATTGAATTGGCCGCTTACCTTGGGCGCCAGGATGAAGACGATGGTTGCCCTGATTGAGTTCGCCGCCTACCTTGGGCGCCAGGATGAGGACGATGGTAGTCGTTGTGCTCAGCTGCGTCCGGACGAAGCCCAGCAGATACTTCACATCTGGACCGGATGTTATGAAGACACTGCAGAGCGGAAATACACACCATATATGTACACATGACAACACGACACCATATATGGACATACACGACCACTCAATTTCACTACCATATATCCACTGGCAACGCATTCACATTCAATGCTATACTGTCATAAGTGTCACTGCTAACGTGTCATAAGTGTCATTCACTGCTAACGAGTCATAAGTGTCATTCACTGCTAACGTGTCATAAGTGTCATTCACTGCTAACGTGTCATAAGTGTCATTCACTGCTAACGTGTCATAAGTGTCATTCACTGCTAACGTGTCATAAGTGTCATTCACTGCTAACGTGTCATAAGTGTCATTCACTGCTAACGTGTCATAAGTGTCATTCACTGCTAACGTGTCATAAGTTTCATTCACTGCTAACGTGTCATAAGTGTCATTCACTGCTAACGTGTCATAAGTGTCATTCACTGCTAACGTGTCATAAGTGTCATTCACTGCTAACGTGTCATAAGTGTCATTCACTGCTAACGTGTCATAAGTTTCATTCACTGCTAACGTGTCATAAGTGTCATTCACTGCTAACGTGTCATAAGTGTCATTCACTGCTAACGTGTCATAAGTGTTATTCACTGCTAACGTCACATAAGTGTCACTGCTGCTGACGTGTCATAAGTGTCACTGCTGCTAACGTGTCATAAGTGTTATTCACTGCTAACGTGTCATAAGTGTTATTCACTGCTAACGTCACATAAGTGTCATTCACTGCTAACGTGTCATAAGTGTCACTGCTGCTAACGTGTCATAAGTGTCACTGCTGCTAACGTGTCATAAGTGTCATTCACTGCTAACGTGTCATACGTGTCACAGCTGCTAACGTGTCATACGTGTCACTGCTGCTAACGTGTCATAAGTGTCATTCACTGCTAACGTGTCATAAGTGTCACTGCTGCTAACGTGTCATAAGTGTCACAGCTGCTAACGTGTCATAAGTGTCACTGCTGCTAACGTGTCATAAGTGTCACAGCTGCTAACGTGTCATAAGTGTCATTCACTGCTAACGTGTCATAAGTGTCACTGCTGCTGACGTGTCATAAGTGTCACTGCTGCTAACGTGTCACCCGGAGGCGAACAAATATGATGCGACGTACATCGAACGTGGAATATGGAAGGGAATAGTTCACCTTGACCGATTTATTGATAGTTGGTATTGATAGTTGGCACATCTTGAGCTCAAAAATACGAATATGACTTTGGTTTGGACCATAAATGGATATTTGTGGAGACAAAAGTAAGATTATCTTTGCATGACACGTGACGTCATACAACAACAGTGGTTGTTCTGGCTCCGCCTGACGCCAAGTACAGTCTCTGGCAATGGTCCGCCGCGCCGCGCGGGCGGCTGATCGGATATTAGCGAGGCGTCGTGATCAGAGACTACGTGCCAGAGAGTGTATCAAAAGCCTCGGATATAAGGGCAGCAAATCATCCAATCATACGATGCCCGCTGCCGTGCAAAGGAATAACCACGTATGTCACGGTTTTCGGGCGATTGGCATACGTGTTTCTTCCTTTGCATGACATGACTCATTCCGGCTTCTAGGACTCCGGTAAGCCAATTTTAATTAATTAAATGGATATTGCCACCTCTGGAGGATTTCTAAAAAGCAACTTCAATGAATGGTGGGGATCAACAATCGTATATGCTCAAGCTCAAACTTGCTCCTGCAGCACCAGGAGCAGGGTATCGGTCCCTTTTTTCTGACTCCAAAACGTTGGTCCCAGCTGTGCTCAGTACTAGATTCATGATGGCCGCTCTCATCCAGTTTGACTGTGAAATTGGCTTGCGCCCAAAGCCGAAGCGTCCGAATTCACCGTGACTTGACCTTGGAAAGTCTATCTGTGTTATAAAATATAATGTATCGGTCACGAATCACCTACGGCCCAAAGTCGAGCCATAGCCATTCTCGCTGTTTTATTCATGTCTTATTATGAAAGAGGCTATGCTTGTTGAAAATATAATTAACTTTATACGCATTTTAATTTTAACCCGCGCACTGCAGGGGCTTTGCACCGAACACGAACTGCAGGGGGTTGAGTTCCGCCCCCGTGAGATCTCGAAAACTACGCTACGTAGCGACAAGCTAAAAACGGCATTGGATAGCTTGATATAAGTTCTATCGAAAGTAAACAGTATTTTTTAGGTCAGGCCAAAATTGAGGTTACCAGAGGTCATCAAAGGTCAAATTTGGTTTCTCTCCTGTTTTAGGACTTCGCTCGAGAAATTCCCATATATCTCGAAAACTATGCTAGGTAGAAACAAACGGAAAAATCAAACGCCAGCCAGTACAGTTTTAAATCGACAAAGTGTCCTCAAATTTGATCTCATGTCAATATTTGAGGTTCTAGAGGTTAAAAAAGGGGAAAAATTATGTGTTTTGTTGTGTGCAAAATCGTGTTTCGCTATCAACTTTTTACTTAATAAGGATAACGGAAACCTGTTTAAGCCATTGTGTTTATCTGGTCAAGGCACTTTGAATGATATACATGGTGACCTTGGTAAGTCAACTTAAAATTTTGACCTAAGGTCAAGGTCAAGTGGTGACCCAAGTAGGGCATGTTGCAAATGGGAAGCCGTGTCTCGACGAGGCAAACACATTGCCGTCTGTTTTACTTCTCTATCTTCATTATGTCGGGAGTTATTGACAAAAAGTGATGGTGACCTCGGATGACCTCAAATGACCCCATAGGGGTCACTGAACAAAACTTACACTTGGATCATCAAGAATATCTTATAATAACATGATCCAGAAGTAATTGGACTAATATCATGCATATCCTTGAAATAGGAAGCATTTGTATATTTCCCCATCGACTTATTATGGGGAGGTTACGAAATTGACCTGACCTTAGGTCACAGGTATCAAAATTCCGAGATAAACGAATTGTAAGTACTTATGATCTCATGGCATTCTGTAAGTCACAAACTGATCGGTGAGAAACTCTGGCTTTGGCACAACTGCCAACATTTTTGGAGGTTTGGGTCACTTGACCTGGTCTGGTGACCTGACCTGAGATGACCCGAGGTTATTGTTTTTTCAAAGTGTGCGCAATTGATGTCCTAACAGGTGTGCCAAAACCCGGCGGCGCTGCGCGCTGCCGTTTTTTCGCTATCTGCAAAAAACCTGAGGGCGCGGAAATCACCCCCTGCAGTGCGCGGGTTAAAGTGCACTGCAGGAATGGTGATGTTGAGTTTACAATATTAAAAGCAAATCATAGTCCGCAAAGAAATGATTCTGAATAGTAATGAGGCAACTCCAATTTTACGAATGTGTGCCAATCATGAGCGGTACGGTACGAATGTATTTTTTGATCTAATGGGGGGAGTTTCGGGAACCAAATTTTGCAGGTGAAATCGGACACGTTTAATCTACCGATGACACACCAAAAAACTCCAAAGTGGCCTGGGAGGTGGCAATATCCATTTAACCCACGCCGTGCCGGTGCTCGGCGACACGTCCGCCGTGCCGGGGGGGGGGGGGGGGGGGCGGGGGCGTTTCGACGCCCCTCTCTTCTAACTCGGCTCCCATGGGACGTAGATAAAACAAAAACACTTCTCGAAAGCTCGACAGAGTGCATTTTGAAACTATTTTAGGCAATTTGTTTTTATATCAGGTCAATATTGAGGTCACCAGAGGTTATCAGGGGTCAGATTTTCAAGTTTTAGGACTTCGCCCTAGACATTCCCAGATAGAACAGGACCTATGATAGCTAGGAACAAACGAAAAATAAAAATGGAAAGCTTTTGAAAAATGCAAAATGCAAGGTGTCCTCAGATTTTAGCTCAGGAGGCTCCAGAGCTCATCGAATGTCAAAAAGGATATTTTTAGCAAAAACGTTTTCACAAATATATTTTTACTTAACAAAGATAAGGCAATAATATTGACGCCATCGTGTTGGTCTCATCACGGCGCTTCGTATCATATGCATGATGACTAAAGTAGGTCAACTGAAAAATTTGACCTCAGGTCAAGGTGAAGTGGTGACCAATTAGGTCATGTTGCACATTGGGAGACGTTCCTCGACGAGACAAACACATTGGTGGCAGTTTCACTTATCTATCTTTATTTTGTCGAGAGTTATTGGTAAAAAAGTGTTGGTGACCTCGGGTGACCTCATCTGACCATGTAGGGGCACTGAACAACAATTGAACCTGAAACTTCAAGAATCGCCTATGATAACATGATCCAGAGGGTATTGGGCTGATACAATTCGTATCTTCAGAATAGGAAGCATTTGATTATTTCCCTATTGACTTATAATGGTCACGAAATTTACCCGCCCTTAGGTCACCGATATACAAAATTCGAGATAACCATATTGTAGGTATTATTGCTCTAATAAAATCCTGTACGTACGAAATCGATCGGCCAAAAACTGTGGCTGTGGTGCGTCTGGAAACATTTTTGGAGGTGGCATCACGTGACCTGGTCTGGTGACCTGGCCTGAGATGATCCGAGGTATTTTTGTTAACGTAATGTGCGCAATTTATGCCCGAACACCTGTGCCCAAAATAGCGGCGCTGCGCGCTGCCGTTTTTTCGCTAGCCTCGAAAAACCTTAGGGGGCGTCTAAACGCCCCCGGCACGGCGCGAGTTAAGTAGCGCGGGCGGGGCTACTCAAAACCTCATTGACAAGGTGACCAGTTTCCTGTAATCTTTCCTAGGAGGGCCCCTGCGACTGTTAACACGCGCACGGCCGGGAGGGGTTGATTTCCGCCCCCTCCTGTTTTGCCTGAATAGCGGACAAACGGCTGCGCGCAGCGCCGCCAAATTTGTCACAGCTGTTTGGGGATCAATTACACACATAGTCTGAACTTATTAACTTCGGGTCATCTCAGGTCAGGTCACCAGGCGAGGTGACGTGACCCCCTCCAAAAAGTGTGCGGTCATACCACAGCCACAGTTGTTAGCAGATCGGTTTCAAACTATACTAATTTCATAAGGCAGGTGGTACATACAACTCGTTTATCTCGTATTTTATATATCGTTGACCTTAGGTCGGGTCAATTTCGTGACCTCCCCATTATAAGTCAATGGGAAATATTCAAATGCTTCCTATTCCGAAGATACGCATGATAGCAGCCCAATTCCTTCTGGATCATGCTATTATAGACCATTCATAATGACCCAGGTGCAATTTTTGTTTAGTACAGGGTCAGCCGAAGTCATCCGAGGTCACCAACACTTTTTGTCTATAACTCTCGACAGAATGAAGATAGAGAAGTGAAACCGGTACTAATGTGTTTATCTCATCGAGAAACGTCTCCTAATATACAACTTGACCTTCTTGGGCCGTGCGCGTGTTAAGTTTGTCAGCAGACTTGGTTCATGACAGCTATCGGCTGTCAGAATGACTTCAAAGCAAAGGTCATCTTCCGTCCACGTCATCTGAACGTGACGAATGACGCCATCTTCCGTCCACCGTCAACGTAACAAAGGGCAATTTGCCCTGAAATCTGGAATGGCCTGGAATTTAGGTATATACAATTTTGTTGGAAATGCTAATGTTAGCGTAAACTAGAGCTCCGAACTTTCGTGCTCGGAACCACCTGGTTCCAAAGGTATCTACAAACGCTCAGATAAACTAAAGCACACATGACTGAACATATTAAGCCATCGACTTGATATCATATCAACAGATAACGTCAGTGTATTCTTGAGACCTGGTTCATTGCAGGTGTATTATTGTGCATTGTTAATAAATATAGTTGAGTTTTTTTTTCTCCACAAAGCACGGTAGCCTCCCTATAATGCGTTTATCAGTTGTAAGACAAGTACCGTGAATATAACTTGCAATATATCATCATTCCACATCTCGAACAAACATGATCCAAATTTCATCCATGCTGCTTTAAAGGGATTATACGGGTTTCCGTCCTGAAAGTAAATGCACTCTTTTGCAGTTGTATGAGTTTTAAACACGTTTAAGACATATAACAATGACCTCAATACTCATTTAGTCTTTATTTTAGCAATTATCAGCGTTAAAACTTGGGCGTTTTTCGAGACTAGTATCAGATAACGAGTACTTGATCGGCACTTCTGTCCACCACTTTTATCTGAAGATCAATTTTAGAGTTTTGAATTATCTGCAAGTCCTACACTGGATCACACAATTATTATGAAATTCAAAACTGACGGGACTTTGTATTACTAAACACTGTTCGTTGAACTTTTGTGTTTTTGTGGTTTTCTTATCTCTGGCCTTTAGCGTTGATAATTTGGTGGTGGCGTATTAATTTTTTGGCATGAAAATTCATGAAAAAAATATAGAATTGTATGGGAAAACTAGGAAACTGCTGCTTTCGTTGGAACAAAACAGGTTTATTTTCTTCAAATATTGCTTATTTTACCGGAAATATGCCATAAGTGCGGTGTTTTTATTAGCATAAAAGAGATGTCTGGCTCTGCCTCAGCCGGTCCTGCAGAAAATACGCAGTGGCATCACCGCGCACTTTGGAATGTCCTTACGTGCAGAAGAGGTCATTTCCAGAAAAATGTGGCTACCGTGGGACTTCTACCACCTTTATAAGTACGTTTTACTATGTAACTCAATTATTCTGGGAAAAACCCGTATAATCCCTTTAACTGCACCGAGTCTGCGCTTCGAAATGCTGCAGCTCTAGTGTAAACTGACGTTTTAACTGCACCGGGTCTGCGGTTGGAAATGCTGCAGCTCTAGCTAGCGTTCACTTACTGTACTGTCGCCATGGCGATGTTGACGAGGGCGATGTTGTAGATGGCCCAGCTGATGAACTTGGCCTCATCGAACAGCGTCTGTGCGTTCCTGACGTTGACACAGACCTTGATGCCCCAGAAGAGGAAGAGGAGTTCACCTGGGGAGAAGATGGCAACCGCAGCATCTCCTCATTCATGTCTTGTAATTTACATGACCGAATTTGACTATGCATTTAAGAGAAATAAGGTGTCCCGTAACCTGCAAGTGCATCACATTTGGTAAAACTTCTAGTAAGGTCTCCTACATGGAATATTTGTATCTGAAATGTGAATATGCTCATCGATTTGGCGTCAACATTTGCGTTTAAAAGCGTCATAAAGAGCAAAGCGCTGCATCATTACCATGACGTCATAACGAGCAAAGCGCTACA
Source organism: Chirona hameri (assembly GCA_036785665.1). Classification (NCBI taxonomy): domain Eukaryota; kingdom Metazoa; phylum Arthropoda; class Thecostraca; order Balanomorpha; family Balanidae; genus Chirona; species Chirona hameri. The sequence continues at coordinate 8,316 of JAXIVJ010001749.1, forward strand.
TCATTACCATGACGTCATAAAGAGCAAAGCGCTACATCATTACCGTGACGTCATAAAGAGCAAAGCGCTACATCATTACCGTGACGTCATAAATAGCAAAGCGCTACATCATTACCGTGACGTCATAACGAGCAAAGCGCTACACCATTACCGGGACATCAACACATTCAAACACAAATCGCAGGCGATCTGTACAAAGTCATCACATTATTCAGTCCCCGTTGTTTGTACAACACAAAACTGCAACTGAGCAAATGTCTCAATTGAGTCTGCAACAGCTCATGGCACCAACGCCCTTTCCTTAGCCTGTCCAGAGAAATACCAAGCCAGCCTCATCAACAACAAAAAACTCCAGTGTATTCCCGCATTATCTCCAAAACCTCCCGAGTGTTGCCGTATTAATCTCCGGGGTGCTGCCATATTAATCTCCAGGGCGCTGCCATATTGACCAGGGTCTATCATTACAGCAACGAATAGCCGGCGAAGCAATATACTTGCAAATGGCGCCGAGGGCCGTCACATACGAGGGTCGTTGGTCGCTGGAGAGGTCATATCGTGAGTCTGACGGCGGATGATAGTGTTTTGCCGTCCTGAGGCCAGTGTCTACGACCGGAGCCAAGGCCATACGCGATGCGGTAACAAAGCCGGGGCAGACGCGATGCGGTAATATTGTGCTGGCAGAGGATAGTGGAGTGTTTTGCTGGCCTAGGATCAGTGGCGGCGGAAGAGGGGGGGGGGGGGGGCTGTTGCCCCCCCCAAACTCAGCCGAGGGGCTCTTTGTGTTTGGCAGGGGCTACTGGTCTGAAAGGGGCGCTCTGGCCGCCCAACAAGGGACGCTCTGGCCACCTGAGAGGGGGCGCTCTGGCCGCCTGAGGGGGCGCTCTGGCCGCTGGAGAGGGGGTGCTCTGGCCACCTGAGAGAGGCGCTCTGGCCGCCTGAGAGGGGACGCTCTGGCCGCCTGAGAGGGGACGCTCTGGCCGCCTGAGGGGGCGCTCTGGCCGCTGGAGAGGGGGTGCTCTGGCCACCTGAGAGAGGCGCTCTGGCCGCCTGAGAGGGGACGCTCTGGTCACCTGAGAGGGTGCGCTCTGGCCGCCTGAGAGGGGGCGCTCTGGCCGCTTGAGAGGGGGCGCTCTGGCCGCCTGAGAAGGAGTGTTTTGGCCTCCTGAAAGGAGTCGCTCTGGCCGCCTGAGAGGGGTACTCTGACCGCTTGCTTGAGAGGGGGCGCTCTGGCCGCCTGAGTGGAGGCGCTCTGGCCGCCAAAGAGGGGCGCTCTGGCCGCCTGAGAGGGGGCGCTCTGTCCGCCTGAGGGGACTCTTTGGCCGCCTGAGGGACGCTCTGGCCGCCTGTGTTTCAAGGCCTCATCTTACATGGATTTGAAAGGAAATAGTATCCGTTCACGAAAACACATGCTAATTTAAATGAAGCAATATGCCAAACGTTTATATTTGATACACAAAAGCGTATACTTCAACAGACCATAATTTAGCAGACTTGTGCATCGTGAGGTAGAAGCGAGGTCGATTGAAACCCTGGCGGATCTTTAGATAATAACATATTATGAATTGATCAGTTAAGCAAGAAAACATTTCCTTTCGTTAGACAAAACGGCTGCTTATATCTATGCGAAGTTAAAGGGAGATAATCACCTTTTGATTTTGTTAGCAACTACTTATTTGGCTACCGTTATGGTATTAAAATATTGTGATCTAAATTCAAGAATTAAATACAATTATTCCCTAATTTAAAGTTGGAAGTTTGGGAAAATTAATGATCGGTATTTTCCCTCCACTATTGGAAAGCGCAACATTTGTATCAATCTGTTCAACGTTGTTGAATGGGCATTTGTGAACAAATCGCCGACACTAAATAGGTCGCCGTAGTTTAGCTTGGCACCGGCCTGCCGGTGCCAAGCTAAACTGCCGATTTCAATGCACTTGTTTCAAATGATTGTTGATTGTTCATAAAATCTTGGCACATATTCGCAAAAGATAGAGTGCAGGAAACATATTGCATACCTTCATGATAAATAACGATGCGTAGGGAGGCTAATTTATTGAATTCGCTATCGTGTACTTGCTGAGTACCGACCGATATAAGCGTGGATCGCTTATCAGTGGGATGCAAAATGTGATAAATATGCATCATATTTTGGCCTCGTCTATCGATTTCAGGTGCTAACTCTATTTTTATGGAAAAATGTGATTATCTCCCTTTAAAGTTTCATCCGATTCTATCCAGTTTATGAAACACTTGTGTATGTTCCACTTCAAATTTTCTGTAACGTTCCACGCATCCCTATTTCAAAGACAGGATAAACCATACAATATGTTACAAGCGCTTTGTGAAAAAAATAAAAGACTTGGATCCGCTGTATCGTTAGAACGTTTTTTTTTGTCAGCTTTCGTACGTGTTGTTGGAACGTTTTTTATCCGTATATTTTTTGGATCCGTTGGAACGGTTTCGTTAGAACGTGTTTTTGCAGCCTTCGTACGTGTTGTTGGGACGGCTTTTCTCCGACAATTTTGACAATGGAAGAGGCGGGACCGGTGGGGACGCATTTGGAACCGTTCGTACGTGGATCCGTTGGAACGTTTTTTCTTCTTCTCTCGTTGGAATGTTTTTTCTTCTTCTCTCGTTGGAATGTTTTTTGTTTGTTTGTTGTGTTCGTGTTCGTGTTCGTTCGTGTTCGTGTTGTGTTAAATTTTTGAAATAGAAAATGTTCTTATTTCACTTTTATATTGAGGCACGATACATTTTAAACTATACATGTGTCACAGCAAAATGCAGATAAATAAATAAAAATGTGAATATTCCACTTTAACCCTATTCCCCGCGGGGGGCAGATTCTTCCCCTCCCGGTGGTTTTTCACTTGCCGCTTCTAAACCGTTAGGCTTAGCGTCCTGAAACTTTGTGACTTTTCCCAAAATTGAATGGCGCGTATTGTGTCAAAATTTTGCAAAAAATCGGTTCAGCAGAGGCTGTTCCAGGCTCCTGTTTTGGGGAGGGTGTTACGAATGCGGTTTTGCGTCGCATACTTCCTTCGTGGTTTGCAGTGCGATAAATGCGTCAGAAACAATTTCAATGCAATATGCATCATAGATAATGAGATTGTACACATTTTTTGGGCAGAGGCGCACAAAAAAAAATGGGAGGCGATACCCACCCTCAAATTAAGTCCAACTTCAAATTAGTAAGATGATAAAAGCGTTACGCACATGGTGCCCCCATGCTTTTATGGATCCGCCTATGCGCAATATATCACATTTAACTAATTACAGCATATAATGCCCACATGTGACGACGTTCATGTCGTCCCAAACAATCACGAACAGCACATGTTTTTTCTCTCTCCAGAAAATCCCCCCCCCATTTTACTTCCCTGAATACGCCTATGATTGTTTTATTTGTTTTTGTCTTTTGATATATTAAATACCAGTACATTTGAAGTTCAAAAACGTTTGAAGCATGACAATATGGCCATATCGAACCATATGGCCGCAATGACCTTTCAAAAAACACCGAAATTTTCGGATTTTTTGCCCCCCGGACCCCATTTTTGAACAAAACAAATATTTGGGAGTCCAAAAGGAGAGATCTTGTCATGACGAATCGAATGGCGTTTTCTTCATCGAAATCGACCGAGCGGTTCTCGAGATCTCTGGGGGGGGGGGGGGGGAGGAGCAGAATGTGCCCCTCCCCGCAGGTTAACTTAATTCTAGCCGTCCGCAGGGGATAGGGTTAATATATGTCATTGTTTTTATGTAGTTTGTCCCAGGGAAGCGCCATTTACTTTGTACATATCCATTCAGCTGATCGTTCCTAAAACCATGCATACTAGGGTATAACCACGGTCAAACTATTGAATGTGTTACTCATTATTGGGACACAGTCAATGCGCACGTGTGCTCCCGTACCGTTTCATATTTCAAACCTGTTTTAGCTTTACCAGAGCGCGCCCGCTCGGTCAGCGACCAAAAATGCGTTTTACTGGTATAATATTGTGGCCTAAATCCGAGGAGATATCATTTCGCGCCATTTTTTTGGAGGGGGCGCTTGGTTCGAGGGGGCGCCCTGGGTTTCTTTCCCCCCCATCCGAAAATACCTTCCGCCGCCACTGCCTAGGATCGGTATGGCTGATTGTTTTGCTGACCCAGGATCGGTATGGTGGAGTGTTTTGCTGACCTAGGATCGGTATGGAGTGTTTTGCTGACCTAGGATCGGTATGGAGTGTTTTGTTGACCTAGAATCGGTATGGTGGAGTGTTTTGCTGACCTAGGATCGGTATGGTGGAGTGTTTTGCTGACCTAGGATCGGTATGGAGTGTTTTGTTGACCTAGGATCGGTATGGTGGAGTGTTTTGTTGACCTAGGATCGGTATGGAGTGTTTTGTTGACCTAGGATCGGTATGGTGGAGTGTTTTTCTGACCTAGGATCGGTATGGTGGAGTGTTTTGTTGACCTAGGATCGGTATGGTGGAGTGTTTTGTTGACCTAGGATCGGTATGGAGTGTTTTGCTGACCCAGGATCGGTATGGTGGAGTGTTTTGTTGACCTAGGATCGGTATGGAGTGTTTTGCTGACCTAGGATCGGTATGAAGTGTTTTGTTGACCTAGGATCGGTATGGTGGAGTGTTTTGTTGACCTAGGATCGGTATGGAGTGTTTTGTTGACCTAGGATCGGTATGGTGGAGTGTTTTCTGACCTAGGATCGGTATGGTGGAGTGTTTTGTTGACCTAGGATCGGTATGGTGGAGTGTTTTGCTGACCTAGGATCGGTATGGAGTGTTTTGTTGACCTAGGATCGGTATGGTGGAGTGTTTTGTTGACCTAGGATCGGTATGGAGTGTTTTGCTGACCTAGGATCGGTATGGTGGAGTGTTTTGATGACCTAGGATCGGTATGGAGTGTTTTGTTGACCTAGGATCGGTATGGTGGAGTGTTTTGTTGACCTAGGATCGGTATGGAGTGTTTTGCTGACCTAGGATCGGTATGGAGTGTTTTGTTGACCTAGGATCGGTATGGTGGAGTGTTTTGTTGACCTAGGATCGGTATGGAGTGTTTTGCTGACCTAGGATCGGTATGGAGTGTTTTGTTGACCTAGGATCGGTATGGTGGAGTGTTTTGTTGACCTAGGATCGGTATGGTGGAGTGTTTTGCTGACCTAGGATCGGTATGGAGTGTTTTGTTGACCTAGGATCGGTATGGTGGAGTGTTTTGTTGACCTAGGATCGGTATGGAGTGTTTTGCTGACCTAGGATCGGTATGGAGTGTTTTGTTGACCTAGGATCGGTATGGTGGAGTGTTTTGTTGACCTAGGATCGGTATGGAGTGTTTTGCTGACCTAGGATCGGTATGGAGTGTTTTGTTGACCTAGGATCGGTATGGTGGAGTGTTTTGTTGACCTAGGATCGGTATGGAGTGTTTTGTTGACCTAGGATCGGTATGGTGGAGTGTTTTGTTGACCTAGGATCGGTATGGTGGAGTGTTTTGCTGACCTAGGATCGGTATGGTGGAGTGTTTTGTTGACCTAGGATCGGTATGGAGTGTTTTGCTGACCTAGGATCGGTATGGTGGAGTGTTTTGTTGACCTAGGATCGGTATGGTGGAGTGTTTTGTTGACCTAGGATCGGTATGGAGTGTTTTGCTGACCTAGGATCGGTATGGTGGAGTGTTTTTCTGACCTAGGATCGGTATGGTGGAGTGTTTTGTTGACCTAGGATCGGTATGGTGGAGTGTTTTTCTGACCTAGGATCGGTATGGAGTGTTTTGTTGACCTAGGATCGGTATGGAGTGTTTTACTGACATACGATCGTTCTGTCTATTACCGCGGTCTGACGGCGAGGAGAGGAGTCAAACGCAAAAGCCGCCCCGGGTTGCATGAGGCCATTGCGGGAGAGATTCTGATGATATTCTGAGGTGGTGGCATTACGGGAGAGATTCTGATGTTCCTGATACATAATGCGGGTTTCTAGTCTCTTCTGTAGGTGCGACAGTGGTGCAGGACACAATGATACAAATTACCTGAGAGCCAATTGTGAAAGCATACATGATTTATTTGATGAAGATGTGGGCTTAGAGGCGCGGCAACTGCTCAGGCTATCAGTGGCGCCCATCAGTTCTTTACCTAAAACATCTACAGATCACAAGCCCAAACACCAAATGTGCAACGTGTTCGGAGATGTTAGATTTAATTCCTCCGACTTGTTGCGTCAGTTGTGAGTTATTATACGGTATATTGTGAGTGCCAGCTATTGTGGCCTGGTTAGCTCAGTCGGTATGGTGGTGGCCTATGGAGCGGCAGGACCTGGGTTCGAAGCCCGGCGCCGTCCGCTCTTCGGCCCACTTCCCCGACTATAGCTAAGTGAGGAGTGCCGGGTGGGCTCCTGCACAGCTGCGAGACTGCGTTCCTTCTTCAGTCGGTATGGTGGTGGCCTATGGAGCGGCAGGACCTGGGTTCGAAGCCCGGCGCCGTCCACTCTTCGGACCACTTCCCCGGCTATAGCTAAGTGAGGAGTGCAGGGTGGGCTCCTGCACAGCTGTGAGACTGCGGTCCTTCTTGGAAGGAGAATAAGCAGCATGTAATCAGGTATCGTTGGGTGAGAGACAACAAAGCGATACATAGTGTCCGTGTTTGGTAGATGTTTGGACTAACCTGCCGCCAGTGAATGGTCCCACCAGCCATATTCACACTGTCTGAACTGGAGACCTGTGGCGTCCTCTACCAGAACGGCGACCGGTGGATCGCTCACCGTCCACGAGCTTAGGTAGATTATCTGGCGAGAGAGCGGGGTCAGATTATACCAGAACTGCAACAGGTGGATTGCAGTATGCCAATCACCGTATTCCAGTTGAGGTAGTTCATCCGTCAAGAATACGGGGTCAGATTAGATTAGCATGAATGTATAATTAGTTGTCAGCGGCACTGCGCCTCTTACACTATTCCATACGACCAGGCACCATACAAACGGGGACAGTGAAAACATTCTTGATGGGTACGGTTTTCACTGAACGGATTTAATAATGCCGACTCTGGCAATGGCGTTTCCTTGTCTCTCCCCTATCAGACATTTCCTCATCTGACAGAGCCCCATTTTTACCGTTCCAGAAGCGCCAGATTTAACCATTTATGGACCTCAGGGAACGACAAAGTTTGAAACGCTTGCCGAAACTGAGTGAGTTGTTTTCCTTGGAGCCTCCAAATGGCAAAGCATTGCAAATGCCAACCCCGTGAGTTCTATTTGTGCGAACGTGACCTAAATCCCGGCGCGTGGCAACCTTTTCACTGTCTGCCTTCACTCTTCTGGAAGGCTTTGAATGACAGAACTCGAGAACATCGACACCGATTCAGATAAGCAGCTCCACAAAGCAGTAGCGGATGTTGTACGCTACTGAAGCGAGATAGCGAGATACTTGCCATGATGAGGAGTATTGGGAAGAGCCATTGTAATAGCTGTTTGTCTGTGAGTTTTAGTTTGTGCGCCGACTTCACCCGGTACGTCAGCGACACTCTGAAAACAAAACGGCACATACGTGTATCACAATTGAGCATACGAACCCGATTACCTATGTTTGATATACATCACACATTTATTATCGTGCCTGGGGCATTAGAGGCAAAGAAGGCAGTGTTTCATTACAGCATGTCTATATGTTTAACCAGGAGTAAGTATAGCGGAACTGTTGTTCATGCGATGCTTATGTGATATATATATATATATTGAAACAAAACTATGTTTCAAGAAATGAAGCCTCACAGCGAAGCTCCTCGCTGTACCTTTCAATGACACTTGCAGTTCAAATATACCACGAGACAAACCTGACTGCAAACAAAACAGAACTCCAAACACCATAGCAGTCATTTCCTCGGCAAATAGCCATTTATTCAGCACGTAGCTTCACTTATAATCGGTTCACATAACTAATCAGCTGAACCCCCGAGTTAAGTGACGTCATTAACAGTGACGTCAGTTCACAAGCAGACCGCTCCGATTACAGCGGTTAATAGCGACTCAGATGCCCTTATACCGCCGTGTGTTGAGCAGACCGCTCCGATTACAGCGGTTAATAGCCACTCAGATGCCCTTATACCCCCGAGTTCACAAGCAGACCGCTCCGATTACAGCGGTTAATAGCGACTCAGATGCCCTTATACCGCCATGTGTTGAGCACACCGCTCCGAGTAGAGCGGTTAATAGCGACTTAGATGCCCTTATACCGCCATGTCTTGAGCAGACCGCTCCGAGTAGAGCGGTTAATAGCGACTCAGATGCCCTTATACCGCCATGTGTTGAGCAGACCGCTCCGATTACAGCGGTTAATAGCGACTTAGATGCCCTTATACCGCCATGTGTTGAGCAGACCGCTCCGATTACAGCGGTTAATAGCCACTCAGATGCCCTTATACCGCCATGTCTTAAGCAGACCGCTCCGAGTAGAGCGGTTAATAGCGACTCAGATGCCCTTATACCGCCATGTGTTGAGCACACCGCTCCGAGTAGAGCGGTTAATAGCGACTCAGATGCCTTTACACCGCCATGTCTTAAGCAGACCGCTCCGATTAGAGCGGTTAATAGCGACTCAGATGCCCTTATACCGCCATGTGTTGAGCAGACCGCTCCGATTACAGCGGTTAATAGCGACTTAGATGCCCTTATACCGCCATGTCTTGAGCAGACCGCTCCGAGTAGAGCGGTTAATAGCGACTTAGATGCCCTTATACCGCCATGTGTTGAGCACACCGCTCCGAGTAGAGCGGTTAATAGCGACTCAGATGCCCTTATACCGCCATGTGTTGAGCAGACCGCTCCGATTACAGCGGTTAATAGCGACTCAGATGCCCTTATACCGCCATGTGTTGAGCAGACCGCTCCGATTACAGCGGTTAATAGCGACTCAGATGCCCTTATACCGCCATGTCTTAAGCAGACCGCTCCGATTACAGCGGTTAATAGCGACTCAGATGCCCTTATACCGCCATGTCTTGAGCAGACCGCTCCGATTACAGCGGTTAATAGCCACTCAGATGCCCTTATACCGCCATGTCTTAAGCAGACCGCTCCGAGTAGAGCGGTTAATAGCGACTTAGATGCCCTTATACCGCCATGTGTTGAGCACACCGCTCCGAGTAGAGCGGTTAATAGCGACTTAGATGCCCTTATACCGCCATGTCTTGAGCAGACCGCTCCGAGTAGAGCGGTTAATAGCGACTCAGATGCCCTTATACCGCCATGTGTTGAGCAGACCGCTCCGATTACAGCGGTTAATAGCGACTTAGATGCCCTTATACCGCCATGTGTTGAGCAGACCGCTCCGATTACAGCGGTTAATAGCCACTCAGATGCCCTTATACCGCCATGTCTTAAGCAGACCGCTCCGAGTAGAGCGGTTAATAGCGACTCAGATGCCCTAATACCGCCATGTGTTGAGCACACCGCTAAGAGTAGAGCGGTTAATAGCGACTCAGATGCCCTTACACCGCCATGTCTTAAGCAGACCGCTCCGAGTAGAGCGGTTAATAGCGACTCAGATGCCCTTATACCGCCATGTGTTGAGCAGACCGCTCCGATTACAGCGGTTAATAGCGACTTAGATGCCCTTATACCGCCATGTCTTGAGCAGACCGCTCCGAGTAGAGCGGTTAATAGCGACTTAGATGCCCTTATACCGCCATGTGTTGAGCACACCGCTCCGAGTAGAGCGGTTAATAGCGACTCAGATGCCCTTATACCGCCATGTGTTGAGCAGACCGCTCCGATTACAGCGGTTAATAGCGACTCAGATGCCCTTATACCGCCATGTGTTGAGCAGACCGCTCCGATTACAGCGGTTAATAGCGACTCAGATGCCCTTATACCGCCATGTCTTAAGCAGACCGCTCCGATTACAGCGGTTAATAGCGACTCAGATGCCCTTATACCGCCATGTCTTGAGCAGACCGCTCCGATTACAGCGGTTAATAGCCACTCAGATGCCCTTATACCGCCATGTGTTGAGCACACCGCTCCGAGTAGAGCGGTTAATAGCGACTTAGATGCCCTTATACCGCCATGTCTTGAGCACACCGCTCCGAGTAGAGCGGTTAATAGCGACTCAGATGCCCTTATACCGCCATGTCTTAAGCAGACCGCTCCGAGTAGAGCGGTTAATAGCGACTCAGATGCCCTTATACCGCCATGTGTTGAGCAGACCGCTCCGATTACAGCGGTTAATAGCGACTCAGATGCCCTTATACCGCCATATGTTGAGCAGACCGCTCCGAGTAGAGCGGTTAATAGCGACTCAGATGCCCTTATACCGCCATGTGTTGAGCAGACCGCTCCGAGTAGAGCGGTTAATAGCGACTCAGATGCCCTTATACCGCCATGTGTTGAGCAGACCGCTCCGATTACAGCGGTTAATAGCGACTCAGATGCCCTTATACCGCCATGTGTTGAGCAGACCGCTCCGATTACAGCGGTTAATAGCGACTCAGATGCCCTTATACCGCCATGTCTTAAGCAGACCGCTCCGATTACAGCGGTTAATAGCGACTCAGATGCCCTTATACCGCCATGTCTTGAGCAGACCGCTCCGATTACAGCGGTTAATAGCGACTCAGATGCCCTTATACCGCCATGTCTTGAGCAGACCGCTCCGATTACAGCGGTTAATAGCGACTCAGATGCCCTTATACCGCCATGTGTTGAGCACACCGCTCCGAGTAGAGCGGTTAATAGCGACTTAGATGCCCTTATACCGCCATGTCTTGAGCAGACCGCTCCGAGTAGAGCGGTTAATAGCGACTCAGATGCCCTTATACCGCCATGTGTTGAGCAGACCGCTCCGATTACAGCGGTTAATAGCGACTTAGATGCCCTTATACCGCCATGTGTTGAGCAGACCGCTCCGATTACAGCGGTTAATAGCCACTCAGATGCCCTTATACCGCCATGTCTTAAGCAGACCGCTCCGAGTAGAGCGGTTAATAGCGACTCAGATGCCCTTATACCGCCATGTCTTGAGCAGACCGCTCCGAGTAGAGCGGTTAATAGCGACTCAGATGCCCTTATACCGCCATGTGTTGAGCAGACCGCTCCGATTACAGCGGTTAATAGCGACTTAGATGCCCTTATACCGCCATGTGTTGAGCAGACCGCTCCGATTACAGCGGTTAATAGCCACTCAGATGCCCTTATACCGCCATGTCTTAAGCAGACCGCTCCGAGTAGAGCGGTTAATAGCGACTCAGATGCCCTTATACCGCCATGTGTTGAGCACACCGCTCCGAGTAGAGCGGTTAATAGCGACTCAGATGCCCTTACACCGCCATGTCTTAAGCAGACCGCTCCGAGTAGAGCGGTTAATAGCGACTCAGATGCCCTTATACCGCCATGTGTTGAGCAGACCGCTCCGATTACAGCGGTTAATAGCGACTTAGATGCCCTTATACCGCCATGTCTTGAGCAGACCGCTCCGAGTAGAGCGGTTAATAGCGACTTAGATGCCCTTATACCGCCATGTGTTGAGCACACCGCTCCGAGTAGAGCGGTTAATAGCGACTCAGATGCCCTTATACCGCCATGTGTTGAGCAGACCGCTCCGATTACAGCGGTTAATAGCGACTCAGATGCCCTTATACCGCCATGTGTTGAGCAGACCGCTCCGATTACAGCGGTTAATAGCGACTCAGATGCCCTTATACCGCCATGTCTTAAGCAGACCGCTCCGATTACAGCGGTTAATAGCGACTCAGATGCCCTTATACCGCCATTTCTTGAGCAGACCGCTCCGATTACAGCGGTTAATAGCCACTCAGATGCCCTTATACCGCCATGTCTTAAGCAGACCGCTCCGAGTAGAGCGGTTAATAGCGACTTAGATGCCCTTATACCGCCATGTGTTGAGCACACCGCTCCGAGTAGAGCGGTTAATAGCGGCTTAGATGCCCTTATACCGCCATGTCTTGAGCAGACCGCTCCGAGTAGAGCGGTTAATAGCGACTCAGATGCCCTTATACCGCCATGTGTTGAGCAGACCGCTCCGATTACAGCGGTTAATAGCGACTTAGATGCCCTTATACCGCCATGTGTTGAGCAGACCGCTCCGATTACAGCGGTTAATAGCCACTCAGATGCCCTTATACCGCCATGTCTTAAGCAGACCGCTCCGAGTAGAGCGGTTAATAGCGACTCAGATGCCCTTATACCGCCATGTGTTGAGCACACCGCTCCGAGTAGAGCGGTTAATAGCGACTCAGATGCCCTTACACCGCCATGTCTTAAGCAGACCGCTCCGAGTAGAGCGGTTAATAGCGACTCAGATGCCCTTATACCGCCATGTGTTGAGCAGACCGCTCCGATTACAGCGGTTAATAGCGACTTAGATGCCCTTATACCGCCATGTCTTGAGCAGACCGCTCCGAGTAGAGCGGTTAATAGCGACTTAGATGCCCTTATACCGCCATGTGTTGAGCACACCGCTCCGAGTAGAGCGGTTAATAGCGACTCAGATGCCCTTATACCGCCATGTGTTGAGCAGACCGCTCCGATTACAGCGGTTAATAGCGACTCAGATGCCCTTATACCGCCATGTGTTGAGCAGACCGCTCCGATTACAGCGGTTAATAGCGACTCAGATGCCCTTATACCGCCATGTCTTAAGCAGACCGCTCCGATTACAGCGGTTAATAGCGACTCAGATGCCCTTATACCGCCATGTCTTGAGCAGACCGCTCCGATTACAGCGGTTAATAGCCACTCAGATGCCCTTATACCGCCATGTGTTGAGCACACCGCTCCGAGTAGAGCGGTTAATAGCGACTTAGATGCCCTTATACCGCCATGTCTTGAGCACACCGCTCCGAGTAGAGCGGTTAATAGCGACTCAGATGCCCTTATACCGCCATGTCTTAAGCAGACTGCTCCGAGTAGAGCGGTTAATAGCGACTCAGATGCCCTTATACCGCCATGTGTTGAGCAGACCGCTCCGATTACAGCGGTTAATAGCGACTCAGATGCCCTTATACCGCCATATGTTGAGCAGACCGCTCCGAGTAGAGCGGTTAATAGCGACTCAGATGCCCTTATACCGCCATGTGTTGAGCAGACCGCTCCGAGTAGAGCGGTTAATAGCGACTCAGATGCCCTTATACCGCCATGTGTTGAGCAGACCGCTCCGATTACAGCGGTTAATAGCGACTCAGATGCCCTTATACCGCCATGTGTTGAGCAGACCGCTCCGATTACAGCGGTTAATAGCGACTCAGATGCCCTTATACCGCCATGTCTTAAGCAGACCGCTCCGATTACAGCGGTTAATAGCGACTCAGATGCCCTTATACCGCCATGTCTTGAGCAGACCGCTCCGATTACAGCGGTTAATAGCGACTCAGATGCCCTTATACCGCCATGTCTTGAGCAGACCGCTCCGATTACAGCGGTTAATAGCGACTCAGATGCCCTTATACCGCCATGTGTTGAGCACACCGCTCCGAGTAGAGCGGTTAATAGCGACTTAGATGCCCTTATACCGCCATGTCTTGAGCAGACCGCTCCGAGTAGAGCGGTTAATAGCGACTCAGATGCCCTTATACCGCCATGTGTTGAGCAGACCGCTCCGATTACAGCGGTTAATAGCGACTTAGATGCCCTTATACCGCCATGTGTTGAGCAGACCGCTCCGATTACAGCGGTTAATAGCCACTCAGATGCCCTTATACCGCCATGTCTTAAGCAGACCGCTCCGAGTAGAGCGGTTAATAGCGACTCAGATGCCCTTATACCGCCATGTGTTGAGCACACCGCTCCGAGTAGAGCGGTTAATAGCGACTCAGATGCCCTTACACCGCCATGTCTTAAGCAGACCGCTCCGAGTAGAGCGGTTAATAGCGACTCAGATGCCCTTATACCGCCATGTGTTGAGCAGACCGCTCCGATTACAGCGGTTAATAGCGACTTAGATGCCCTTATACCGCCATGTCTTGAGCAGACCGCTCCGAGTAGAGCGGTTAATAGCGACTTAGATGCCCTTATACCGCCATGTGTTGAGCACACCGCTCCGAGTAGAGCGGTTAATAGCGACTCAGATGCCCTTATACCGCCATGTGTTGAGCAGACCGCTCCGATTACAGCGGTTAATAGCGACTCAGATGCCCTTATACCGCCATGTGTTGAGCAGACCGCTCCGATTACAGCGGTTAATAGCGACTCAGATGCCCTTATACCGCCATGTCTTAAGCAGACCGCTCCGATTACAGCGGTTAATAGCGACTCAGATGCCCTTATACCGCCATGTCTTGAGCAGACCGCTCCGATTACAGCGGTTAATAGCCACTCAGATGCCCTTATACCGCCATGTCTTAAGCAGACCGCTCCGAGTAGAGCGGTTAATAGCGACTTAGATGCCCTTATACCGCCATGTGTTGAGCACACCGCTCCGAGTAGAGCGGTTAATAGCGACTTAGATGCCCTTATACCGCCATGTCTTGAGCAGACCGCTCCGAGTAGAGCGGTTAATAGCGACTCAGATGCCCTTATACCGCCATGTGTTGAGCAGACCGCTCCGATTACAGCGGTTAATAGCGACTTAGATGCCCTTATACCGCCATGTGTTGAGCAGACCGCTCCGATTACAGCGGTTAATAGCCACTCAGATGCCCTTATACCGCCATGTCTTAAGCAGACCGCTCCGAGTAGAGCGGTTAATAGCGACTCAGATGCCCTTATACCGCCATGTGTTGAGCACACCGCTCCGAGTAGAGCGGTTAATAGCGACTCAGATGCCCTTACACCGCCATGTCTTAAGCAGACCGCCCCGAGTAGAGCGGTTAATAGCGACTCAGATGCCCTTATACCGCCATGTGTTGAGCAGACCGCTCCGATTACAGCGGTTAATAGCGACTTAGATGCCCTTATACCGCCATGTCTTGAGCAGACCGCTCCGAGTAGAGCGGTTAATAGCGACTTAGATGCCCTTATACCGCCATGTGTTGAGCACACCGCTCCGAGTAGAGCGGTTAATAGCGACTCAGATGCCCTTATACCGCCATGTGTTGAGCAGACCGCTCCGATTACAGCGGTTAATAGCGACTCAGATGCCCTTATACCGCCATGTGTTGAGCAGACCGCTCCGATTACAGCGGTTAATAGCGACTCAGATGCCCTTATACCGCCATGTCTTAAGCAGACCGCTCCGATTACAGCGGTTAATAGCGACTCAGATGCCCTTATACCGCCATGTCTTGAGCAGACCGCTCCGATTACAGCGGTTAATAGCCACTCAGATGCCCTTATACCGCCATGTGTTGAGCACACCGCTCCGAGTAGAGCGGTTAATAGCGACTTAGATGCCCTTATACCGCCATGTCTTGAGCACACCGCTCCGAGTAGAGCGGTTAATAGCGACTCAGATGCCCTTATACCGCCATGTCTTAAGCAGACCGCTCCGAGTAGAGCGGTTAATAGCGACTCAGATGCCCTTATACCGCCATGTGTTGAGCAGACCGCTCCGATTACAGCGGTTAATAGCGACTCAGATGCCCTTATACCGCCATATGTTGAGCAGACCGCTCCGAGTAGAGCGGTTAATAGCGACTCAGATGCCCTTATACCGCCATGTGTTGAGCAGACCGCTCCGAGTAGAGCGGTTAATAGCGACTCAGATGCCCTTATACCGCCATGTGTTGAGCAGACCGCTCCGATTACAGCGGTTAATAGCGACTCAGATGCCCTTATACCGCCATGTGTTGAGCAGACCGCTCCGATTACAGCGGTTAATAGCGACTCAGATGCCCTTATACCGCCATGTCTTAAGCAGACCGCTCCGATTACAGCGGTTAATAGCGACTCAGATGCCCTTATACCGCCATGTCTTGAGCAGACCGCTCCGATTACAGCGGTTAATAGCGACTCAGATGCCCTTATACCGCCATGTCTTGAGCAGACCGCTCCGATTACAGCGGTTAATAGCGACTCAGATGCCCTTATACCGCCATGTGTTGAGCACACCGCTCCGAGTAGAGCGGTTAATAGCGACTTAGATGCCCTTATACCGCCATGTCTTGAGCAGACCGCTCCGAGTAGAGCGGTTA
Source organism: Chirona hameri (assembly GCA_036785665.1). Lineage (NCBI taxonomy): Eukaryota > Metazoa > Arthropoda > Thecostraca > Balanomorpha > Balanidae > Chirona > Chirona hameri. The sequence goes on from JAXIVJ010001749.1 coordinate 24,382, forward strand.
ATAGCGACTCAGATGCCCTTATACCGCCATGTGTTGAGCAGACCGCTCCGAGTAGAGCGGTTAATAGCGACTTAGATGCCCTTATACCGCCATGTCTTGAGCAGACCGCTCCGATTGGAGCGGTTAATAGCGACTCAGATGCCCTTATACCGCCATATGTTGAGCAGACCGCTCCGAGTAGAGCGGTTAATAGCGACTCAGATGCCCTTATACCGCCATGTGTTGAGCAGACCGCTCCGAGTAGAGCGGTTAATAGCCACTCAGATGCCCTTATACCGCCATGTCTTAAGCAGACCGCTCCGAGTAGAGCGGTTAATAGCGACTCAGATGCCCTTATACCGCCATGTGTTGAGCACACCGCTCCGAGTAGAGCGGTTAATAGCGACTCAGATGCCCTTGTACCGCCATGTCTTAAGCAGACCGCTCCGAGTAGAGCGGTTAATAGCGACTCAGATGCCCTTATACGGCCATGTGTTGAGCAGACCGCTCCGATTACAGCGGTTAATAGCGACTTAGATGCCCTTATACCGCCATGTCTTGAGCAGACCGCTCCGAGTAGAGCGGTTAATAGCGACTTAGATGCCCTTATACCGCCATGTGTTGAGCACACCGCTCCGAGTAGAGCGGTTAATAGCGACTCAGATGCCCTTATACCGCCATGTGTTGAGCAGACCGCTCCGATTACAGCGGTTAATAGCGACTCAGATGCCCTTATACCGCCATGTGTTGAGCAGACCGCTCCGATTACAGCGGTTAATAGCGACTCAGATGCCCTTATACCGCCATGTCTTAAGCAGACCGCTCCGATTACAGCGGTTAATAGCGACTCAGATGCCCTTATACCGCCATGTCTTGAGCAGACCGCTCCGATTACAGCGGTTAATAGCGACTCAGATGCCCTTATACCGCCATGTCTTGAGCAGACCGCTCCGATTACAGCGGTTAATAGCCACTCAGATGCCCTTATACCGCCATGTGTTGAGCACACCGCTCCGAGTAGAGCGGTTAATAGCGACTTAGATGCCCTTATACCGCCATGTCTTGAGCACACCGCTCCGAGTAGAGCGGTTAATAGCGACTCAGATGCCCTTATACCGCCATGTCTTAAGCAGACCGCTCCGAGTAGAGCGGTTAATAGCGACTCAGATGCCCTTATACCGCCATGTGTTGAGCAGACCGCTCCGATTACAGCGGTTAATAGCGACTCAGATGCCCTTATACCGCCATATGTTGAGCAGACCGCTCCGAGTAGAGCGGTTAATAGCGACTCAGATGCCCTTATACCGCCATGTGTTGAGCAGACCGCTCCGAGTAGAGCGGTTAATAGCGACTCAGATGCCCTTATACCGCCATGTGTTGAGCAGACCGCTCCGATTACAGCGGTTAATAGCGACTCAGATGCCCTTATACCGCCATGTGTTGAGCAGACCGCTCCGATTACAGCGGTTAATAGCGACTCAGATGCCCTTATACCGCCATGTCTTAAGCAGACCGCTCCGATTACAGCGGTTAATAGCGACTCAGATGCCCTTATACCGCCATGTCTTGAGCAGACCGCTCCGATTACAGCGGTTAATAGCGACTCAGATGCCCTTATACCGCCATGTCTTGAGCAGACCGCTCCGATTACAGCGGTTAATAGCGACTCAGATGCCCTTATACCGCCATGTGTTGAGCACACCGCTCCGAGTAGAGCGGTTAATAGCGACTTAGATGCCCTTATACCGCCATGTCTTGAGCAGACCGCTCCGAGTAGAGCGGTTAATAGCGACTCAGATGCCCTTATACCGCCATGTGTTGAGCAGACCGCTCCGAGTAGAGCGGTTAATAGCGACTTAGATGCCCTTATACCGCCATGTCTTGAGCAGACCGCTCCGATTGGAGCGGTTAATAGCGACTCAGATGCCCTTATACCGCCATATGTTGAGCAGACCGCTCCGAGTAGAGCGGTTAATAGCGACTCAGATGCCCTTATACCGCCATGTGTTGAGCAGACCGCTCCGAGTAGAGCGGTTAATAGCGACTCAGATGCCCTTATACCGCCATGTGTTGAGCAGACCGCTCCGAGTAGAGCGGTTAATAGCGACTCAGATGCCCTTATACCGCCATGTCTTGAGCAGACCGCTCCGATTACAGCGGTTAATAGCGACTCAGATGCCCTTATACCGCCATGTCTTGAGCAGACCACTCCGAGTAGAGCGGTTAATAGCGACTCAAGATGCCCTTATACCGCCATGTGTTGAGCAGACCGCTCCGATTACAGCGGTTAATAGCGACTCAGATGCCCTTATATCGCCATGTGTTGAGCAGACCGCTCCGAGTATAGCGGTTAATAGCGACTCAGATGCCCTTATACCGCCATGTCTTGAGCAGACCGCTCCGAGTAGAGCGGTTAATAGCGACTCAGATGCCCTTATACCGCCATGTGTTGAGCAGACCGCTCCGATTACAGCGGTTAATAGCGACTCAGATGCCCTTATACCGCCATGTCTTGAGCAGACCGCTCCGAGTAGAGCGGTTAATAGCGACTCAAGATGCCCTTATACCGCCATGTCTTGAGCAGACCGCTCCGATTACAGCGGTTAATAGCGACTCAGATGCCCTTATACCGCCATTTCTTGAGCAGACCGCTCCGATTACAGCGGTTAATAGCCACTCAGATGCCCTTATACCGCCATGTCTTAAGCAGACCGCTCCGAGTAGAGCGGTTAATAGCGACTCAGATGCCCTTATACCGCCATGTGTTGAGCACACCGCTCCGAGTAGAGCGGTTAATAGCGACTCAGATGCCCTTATACCGCCATGTCTTAAGCAGACCGCTCCGAGTAGAGCGGTTAATAGCGACTCAGATGCCCTTATACCGCCATGTGTTGAGCAGACCGCTCCGATTACAGCGGTTAATAGCGACTTAGATGCCCTTATACCACCATGTCTTGAGCAGACCGCTCCGAGTAGAGCGGTTAATAGCGACTTAGATGCCCTTATACCGCCATGTGTTGAGCACACCGCTCCGAGTAGAGCGGTTAATAGCGACTCAGATGCCCTTATACCGCCATGTGTTGAGCAGACCGCTCCGATTACAGCGGTTAATAGCGACTCAGATGCCCTTATACCGCCATGTGTTGAGCAGACCGCTCCGATTACAGCGGTTAATAGCGACTCAGATGCCCTTATACCGCCATGTCTTAAGCAGACCGCTCCGATTACAGCGGTTAATAGCGACTCAGATGCCCTTATACCGCCATGTCTTGAGCAGACCGCTCCGATTACAGCGGTTAATAGCGACTCAGATGCCCTTATACCGCCATGTCTTGAGCAGACCGCTCCGATTACAGCGGTTAATAGCGACTCAGATGCCCTTATACCGCCATGTGTTGAGCACACCGCTCCGTAGAGCGGTTAATAGCGACTTAGATGCCCTTATACCGCCATGTCTTGAGCAGACCGCTCCGAGTAGAGCGGTTAATAGCGACTCAGATGCCCTTATACCGCCATGTGTTGAGCAGACCGCTCCGAGTAGAGCGGTTAATAGCGACTTAGATGCCCTTATACCGCCATGTCTTGAGCAGACCGCTCCGATTGGAGCGGTTAATAGCGACTCAGATGCCCTTATACCGCCATATGTTGAGCAGACCGCTCCGAGTAGAGCGGTTAATAGCGACTCAGATGCCCTTATACCGCCATGTGTTGAGCAGACCGCTCCGAGTAGAGCGGTTAATAGCGACTCAGATGCCCTTATACCGCCATGTGTTGAGCAGACCGCTCCGAGTAGAGCGGTTAATAGCGACTCAGATGCCCTTATACCGCCATGTCTTGAGCAGACCGCTCCGATTACAGCGGTTAATAGCGACTCAGATGCCCTTATACCGCCATGTCTTGAGCAGACCGCTCCGAGTAGAGCGGTTAATAGCGACTCAAGATGCCCTTATACCGCCATGTGTTGAGCAGACCGCTCCGATTACAGCGGTTAATAGCGACTCAGATGCCCTTATATCGCCATGTGTTGAGCAGACCGCTCCGAGTATAGCGGTTAATAGCGACTCAGATGCCCTTATACCGCCATGTCTTGAGCAGACCGCTCCGAGTAGAGCGGTTAATAGCGACTCAGATGCCCTTATACCGCCATGTGTTGAGCAGACCGCTCCGATTACAGCGGTTAATAGCGACTCAGATGCCCTTATACCGCCATGTCTTGAGCAGACCGCTCCGAGTAGAGCGGTTAATAGCGACACAAGATGCCCTTATACCGCCATGTCTTGAGCAGACCGCTCCGATTACAGCGGTTAATAGCGACTCAGATGCCCTTATACCGCCATTTCTTGAGCAGACCGCTCCGATTACAGCGGTTAATAGCGACTCAGATGCCCTTATACCGCCATGTGTTGAGCAGACCGCTCCGATTACCGCGGTTAATAGCGACTCAGATGGCCTTATACCGCCATGTGTTGAGCAGACCGCTCCGAGTAGAGCGGTTAATAGCGACTCAGATGCCCTTATACCGCCATGTGTTGAGCAGACCGCTCCGATTACAGCGGTTAATAGCGACCCAGATGCCCTTATACCGCCATGTGTTGAGCAGACCGCTCCGATTACAGCGGTTAATAGCGACTTAGATGCCCTTATACCGCCATGTGTTGAGCAGACCGCTCTGAGTAGAACGGTTAATAGCGACTCAGATGCCCTTATACCGCCATGTCTTAAGCAGACCGCTCCGAGTAGAGCGGTTAATAGCGACTCAGATGCCCTTATACCGCCATGTGTTGAGCAGACCGCTCCGATTACAGCGGTTAATAGCGACCCAGATGCCCTTATACCGCCATGCGTTGAGCAGACCGCTCCGATTACAGCGGTTAATAGCGACTTAGATGCCCTTATACCGCCCTGTGTTGAGCAGACCGCTCCGAGTAGAGCGGTTAATAGCGACTCAGATGCCCTTATACCGCCATGTCTTGAGCAGACCGCTCCGAGTAGAGCGGTTAATAGCGACTCAGATGCCCTTATACCGCCATGTGTTGAGCAGACCGCTCCGAGTAGAGCGGTTAATAGCGACTCAGATGCCCTTATACCGCCATGTGTTGAGCAGACTGCTCCGATTACAGCGGTTAATAGCGACTTAGATGCCCTTATACCGCCATGTGTTGAGCAGACCGCTCCGAGTAGAGCGGTTAATAGCGACTCAGATGCCCTTATACCGCCATGTCTTGAGCAGACCGCTCCGAGTAGAGCGGTTAATAGCGACTCAGATGCCCTTATACCGCCATGTGTTGAGCAGACCGCTCCGATTACAGCGGTTAATAGCGACTCAGATGCCCTTATATCGCCATGTTTTGAGCAGACCGCTCCGATTACCGCGGTTAATAGCGACTCAGATGCTCTTATACCGCCGTGTGTTGAGCAGACCGCTCCGATTATCGCGGTTAATAGCGACTCACATGCCCTTATACCGCCATGTGTTGAGCAGACCGCTCCGAGTAGAGCGGTTAATAGCGACTCAGATGCCCTTATACCGCCATGTGTTGAGCAGACCGCTCCGATTACAGCGGTTAATAGCGACTAAGATGCCCTTATACCGCCATGTGTTGAGCAGACCGCTCCGATTACAGCGGTTAATAGCGACTCAGATGCCCTTCTACCGCCGTGTGTTGAGCAGACCGCTCCGATTACCGCGGTTAATAGCGACTCAGATGCCATTATACCGCCATGTGTTGAGCAGACCGCTCCGAGTAGAGCGGTTAATAGCGACTCAGATGCCCTTATACCGCCATGTGTTGAGCAGACCGCTCCGAGTAGAGCGGTTAATAGCGACTCAGATGCCTTTAAACCGCCATGTCTTGAGCAGACCGCTCCGAGTAGAGCGGTTAATAGCGACTCAGATGCCCTTATACCGCCATGTGTTGAGCAGACCGCTCCGATTACCGCGGTTAATAGCGACTCAGATGCCATTATACCGCCATGTGTTGAGCAGACCGCTCCGAGTAGAGCGGTTAATAGCGACTCAGATGCCCTTATACCGCCATGTGTTGAGCAGACCGCCCCGAGTAGAACGGTTAATAGCGACTCAAGATGCCCTTATACCGCCATGTGTTGAGCAGACCGCTCCGAGTAGAGCGGTTAATAGCGACTCAGATGCCCTTATACCGCCATGTGTTGAGCAGACCGCTCCGAGTAGAGCGGTTAATAGCGACTCAGATGCCCTTATACCGCCATGTGTTGAGCAGACCGCTCCGATTACAGCGGTTAATAGCGGCTCAGATGCCCTTATACCGCCATGTCTTGAGCAGACCGCTCCGAGTAGAGCGGTTAATAGCGACTCAGATGCCCTTATACCGCCATGTCTTGAGCAGACCGCTCCGAGTAGAGCGGTTAATAGCGACTCAGATGCCCTTATACCTCCATGTGTTGAGCAGACCGCTCCGATTACAGCGGTTAATAGCGACTCAGATGCCCTTATACCGCCGTGTGTTGAGCAGACCGCTCCGATTACAGCGGTTAATAGCGACTCAGATGCCCTTATACCGCCATGTGTTGAGCAGACCGCTCCGATTACAGCGGTTAATAGTGACTTAGATGCCCTTATACCGCCATGTGTTGAGCAGACCGCTCCGATTACAGCGGTTAATAGCGACCCAGATGCCATTATACCGCCATGTGTTGAGCAGACCGCTCCGATTACAGCGGTTAATAGCGACTTAGATGCCCTTATACCGCCATGTGTTGAGCAGACCGCTCCGAGTAGAGCGGTTAATAGCGACTCAGATGCCCTTATACCGCCATGTGTTGAGCAGACCGCTCCGAGTAGAGCGGTTAATAGCGACTCAGATGCCCTTATACCGCCATGTGTTGAGCAGACCGCTCCGATTACAGCGGTTAATAGCGACCCAGACGCCCTTATACCGCCATGTGTTGAGCAGACCGCTCTGAGTAGAGCGGTTAATAGCGACTCAGATGCCCTTATACCGCCATGTCTTGAGCAGACCGCTCCGAGTAGAGCGGTTAATAGCGACTCAGATGCCCTTATACCGCCATGTGTTGAGCAGACCGCTCCGATTACAGCGGTTAATAGCGACTTAGATGCCCTTATACCGCCATGTGTTGAGCAGACCGCTCCGATTACCGCGGTTAATAGCGACTCAGATGCCCTTATACTGCCATGTGTTGAGCAGACCGCTCCGAGTAGAGCGGTTAATAGCGACTCAAGATGCCCTTATACCGCCATGTGTTGAGCAGACCGCTCCGAGTAGAGCGGTTAATAGCGACTCAGATGCCCTTATACCGCCATGTGTTGAGCAGACCGCTCCGATTACAGCGGTTAATAGCGACTCAGATGCCCTTATACCGCCGTGTGTTGAGCAGACCGTTCCGATTACCGCGGTTAATAGCGACTCAGATGCCATTATACCGCCATGTGTTGAGCAGACCGCTCCGAGTAGAGCGGTTAATAGCGACTCAGATGCCCTTATACCGCCATGTGTTGAGCAGACCGCTCCGAGTAGAGCGGTTAATAGCGACTCAGATGCCCTTATACCGCCATGTCTTGAGCAGACCGCTCCGATTACAGCGGTTAATAGCGACCCAGATGCCCTTATACCGCCATGTGTTGAGCAGACCGCTCCGAGTAGAGCGGTTAATAGCGACTCAGATGCCCTTATACCGCCATGTCTTGAGCAGACCGCTCCGAGTAGAGCGGTTAATAGCGACTCAGATGCCCTTATACCGCCATGTGTTGAGCAGACCGCTCCGAGTAGAGCGGTTAATAGCGACTCAGATGCCCTTATACCGCCATGTCTTGAGCAGACCGCTCCGAGTAGAGCGGTTAATAGCGACTCAAGATGCCCTTATACCGCCATGTGTTGAGCAGACCGCTCCGAGTAGAGCGGTTAATGGCGACTCAGATGCCCTTATACCGGCATGTGTTGAGCAGACCGCTCCGATTACAGCGGTTAATAGCGACTTAGATGCCCTTATACCGCCATGTCTTGAGCAGACCGCTCCGAGTAGAGCGGTTAATAGCGACTCAGATGACCTTATACCGCCATGTGTTGAGCAGACCGCTCCGAGTAGAGCGGTTAATAGCGACTTAGATGCCCTTATACCGCCATGTGTTGAGCAGAGAGCTCCGAGTAGAGCGGTTAATAGCCACTCAGATGCCCTTATACCGCCATGTCTTAAGCAGACCGCTCCGAGTAGAGCGGTTAATAGCGACTCAGATGCCCTTATACCGCCATGTGTTGAGCACACCGCTCCGAGTAGAGCGGTTAATAGCGACTCAGATGCCCTTACACCGCCATGTCTTAAGCAGACCGCTCCGAGTAGAGCGGTTAATAGCGACTCAGATGCCCTTATACCGCCATGTGTTGAGCAGACCGCTCCGATTACAGCGGTTAATAGCGACTTAGATGCCCTTATACCGCCATGTCTTGAGCAGACCGCTCCGAGTAGAGCGGTTAATAGCGACTTAGATGCCCTTATACCGCCATGTGTTGAGCACACCGCTCCGAGTAGAGCGGTTAATAGCGACTCAGATGCCCTTATACCGCCATGTGTTGAGCAGACCGCTCCGATTACAGCGGTTAATAGCGACTCAGATGCCCTTATACCGCCATGTGTTGAGCAGACCGCTCCGATTACAGCGGTTAATAGCGACTCAGATGCCCTTATACCGCCATGTCTTAAGCAGACCGCTCCGATTACAGCGGTTAATAGCGACTCAGATGCCCTTATACCGCCATGTCTTGAGCAGACCGCTCCGATTACAGCGGTTAATAGCCACTCAGATGCCCTTATACCGCCATGTGTTGAGCACACCGCTCCGAGTAGAGCGGTTAATAGCGACTTAGATGCCCTTATACCGCCATGTCTTGAGCACACCGCTCCGAGTAGAGCGGTTAATAGCGACTCAGATGCCCTTATACCGCCATGTCTTAAGCAGACCGCTCCGAGTAGAGCGGTTAATAGCGACTCAGATGCCCTTATACCGCCATGTGTTGAGCAGACCGCTCCGATTACAGCGGTTAATAGCGACTCAGATGCCCTTATACCGCCATATGTTGAGCAGACCGCTCCGAGTAGAGCGGTTAATAGCGACTCAGATGCCCTTATACCGCCATGTGTTGAGCAGACCGCTCCGAGTAGAGCGGTTAATAGCGACTCAGATGCCCTTATACCGCCATGTGTTGAGCAGACCGCTCCGATTACAGCGGTTAATAGCGACTCAGATGCCCTTATACCGCCATGTGTTGAGCAGACCGCTCCGATTACAGCGGTTAATAGCGACTCAGATGCCCTTATACCGCCATGTCTTAAGCAGACCGCTCCGATTACAGCGGTTAATAGCGACTCAGATGCCCTTATACCGCCATGTCTTGAGCAGACCGCTCCGATTACAGCGGTTAATAGCGACTCAGATGCCCTTATACCGCCATGTCTTGAGCAGACCGCTCCGATTACAGCGGTTAATAGCGACTCAGATGCCCTTATACCGCCATGTGTTGAGCACACCGCTCCGAGTAGAGCGGTTAATAGCGACTTAGATGCCCTTATACCGCCATGTCTTGAGCAGACCGCTCCGAGTAGAGCGGTTAATAGCGACTCAGATGCCCTTATACCGCCATGTGTTGAGCAGACCGCTCCGAGTAGAGCGGTTAATAGCGACTTAGATGCCCTTATACCGCCATGTCTTGAGCAGACCGCTCCGATTGGAGCGGTTAATAGCGACTCAGATGCCCTTATACCGCCATATGTTGAGCAGACCGCTCCGAGTAGAGCGGTTAATAGCGACTCAGATGCCCTTATACCGCCATGTGTTGAGCAGACCGCTCCGAGTAGAGCGGTTAATAGCCACTCAGATGCCCTTATACCGCCATGTCTTAAGCAGACCGCTCCGAGTAGAGCGGTTAATAGCGACTCAGATGCCCTTATACCGCCATGTGTTGAGCACACCGCTCCGAGTAGAGCGGTTAATAGCGACTCAGATGCCCTTGTACCGCCATGTCTTAAGCAGACCGCTCCGAGTAGAGCGGTTAATAGCGACTCAGATGCCCTTATACGGCCATGTGTTGAGCAGACCGCTCCGATTACAGCGGTTAATAGCGACTTAGATGCCCTTATACCGCCATGTCTTGAGCAGACCGCTCCGAGTAGAGCGGTTAATAGCGACTTAGATGCCCTTATACCGCCATGTGTTGAGCACACCGCTCCGAGTAGAGCGGTTAATAGCGACTCAGATGCCCTTATACCGCCATGTGTTGAGCAGACCGCTCCGATTACAGCGGTTAATAGCGACTCAGATGCCCTTATACCGCCATGTGTTGAGCAGACCGCTCCGATTACAGCGGTTAATAGCGACTCAGATGCCCTTATACCGCCATGTCTTAAGCAGACCGCTCCGATTACAGCGGTTAATAGCGACTCAGATGCCCTTATACCGCCATGTCTTGAGCAGACCGCTCCGATTACAGCGGTTAATAGCGACTCAGATGCCCTTATACCGCCATGTCTTGAGCAGACCGCTCCGATTACAGCGGTTAATAGCCACTCAGATGCCCTTATACCGCCATGTGTTGAGCACACCGCTCCGAGTAGAGCGGTTAATAGCGACTTAGATGCCCTTATACCGCCATGTCTTGAGCACACCGCTCCGAGTAGAGCGGTTAATAGCGACTCAGATGCCCTTATACCGCCATGTCTTAAGCAGACCGCTCCGAGTAGAGCGGTTAATAGCGACTCAGATGCCCTTATACCGCCATGTGTTGAGCAGACCGCTCCGATTACAGCGGTTAATAGCGACTCAGATGCCCTTATACCGCCATATGTTGAGCAGACCGCTCCGAGTAGAGCGGTTAATAGCGACTCAGATGCCCTTATACCGCCATGTGTTGAGCAGACCGCTCCGAGTAGAGCGGTTAATAGCGACTCAGATGCCCTTATACCGCCATGTGTTGAGCAGACCGCTCCGATTACAGCGGTTAATAGCGACTCAGATGCCCTTATACCGCCATGTGTTGAGCAGACCGCTCCGATTACAGCGGTTAATAGCGACTCAGATGCCCTTATACCGCCATGTCTTAAGCAGACCGCTCCGATTACAGCGGTTAATAGCGACTCAGATGCCCTTATACCGCCATGTCTTGAGCAGACCGCTCCGATTACAGCGGTTAATAGCGACTCAGATGCCCTTATACCGCCATGTCTTGAGCAGACCGCTCCGATTACAGCGGTTAATAGCGACTCAGATGCCCTTATACCGCCATGTGTTGAGCACACCGCTCCGAGTAGAGCGGTTAATAGCGACTTAGATGCCCTTATACCGCCATGTCTTGAGCAGACCGCTCCGAGTAGAGCGGTTAATAGCGACTCAGATGCCCTTATACCGCCATGTGTTGAGCAGACCGCTCCGAGTAGAGCGGTTAATAGCGACTTAGATGCCCTTATACCGCCATGTCTTGAGCAGACCGCTCCGATTGGAGCGGTTAATAGCGACTCAGATGCCCTTATACCGCCATATGTTGAGCAGACCGCTCCGAGTAGAGCGGTTAATAGCGACTCAGATGCCCTTATACCGCCATGTGTTGAGCAGACCGCTCCGAGTAGAGCGGTTAATAGCGACTCAGATGCCCTTATACCGCCATGTGTTGAGCAGACCGCTCCGAGTAGAGCGGTTAATAGCGACTCAGATGCCCTTATACCGCCATGTCTTGAGCAGACCGCTCCGATTACAGCGGTTAATAGCGACTCAGATGCCCTTATACCGCCATGTCTTGAGCAGACCACTCCGAGTAGAGCGGTTAATAGCGACTCAAGATGCCCTTATACCGCCATGTGTTGAGCAGACCGCTCCGATTACAGCGGTTAATAGCGACTCAGATGCCCTTATATCGCCATGTGTTGAGCAGACCGCTCCGAGTATAGCGGTTAATAGCGACTCAGATGCCCTTATACCGCCATGTCTTGAGCAGACCGCTCCGAGTAGAGCGGTTAATAGCGACTCAGATGCCCTTATACCGCCATGTGTTGAGCAGACCGCTCCGATTACAGCGGTTAATAGCGACTCAGATGCCCTTATACCGCCATGTCTTGAGCAGACCGCTCCGAGTAGAGCGGTTAATAGCGACTCAAGATGCCCTTATACCGCCATGTCTTGAGCAGACCGCTCCGATTACAGCGGTTAATAGCGACTCAGATGCCCTTATACCGCCATTTCTTGAGCAGACCGCTCCGATTACAGCGGTTAATAGCCACTCAGATGCCCTTATACCGCCATGTCTTAAGCAGACCGCTCCGAGTAGAGCGGTTAATAGCGACTCAGATGCCCTTATACCGCCATGTGTTGAGCACACCGCTCCGAGTAGAGCGGTTAATAGCGACTCAGATGCCCTTATACCGCCATGTCTTAAGCAGACCGCTCCGAGTAGAGCGGTTAATAGCGACTCAGATGCCCTTATACCGCCATGTGTTGAGCAGACCGCTCCGATTACAGCGGTTAATAGCGACTTAGATGCCCTTATACCACCATGTCTTGAGCAGACCGCTCCGAGTAGAGCGGTTAATAGCGACTTAGATGCCCTTATACCGCCATGTGTTGAGCACACCGCTCCGAGTAGAGCGGTTAATAGCGACTCAGATGCCCTTATACCGCCATGTGTTGAGCAGACCGCTCCGATTACAGCGGTTAATAGCGACTCAGATGCCCTTATACCGCCATGTGTTGAGCAGACCGCTCCGATTACAGCGGTTAATAGCGACTCAGATGCCCTTATACCGCCATGTCTTAAGCAGACCGCTCCGATTACAGCGGTTAATAGCGACTCAGATGCCCTTATACCGCCATGTCTTGAGCAGACCGCTCCGATTACAGCGGTTAATAGCGACTCAGATGCCCTTATACCGCCATGTCTTGAGCAGACCGCTCCGATTACAGCGGTTAATAGCGACTCAGATGCCCTTATACCGCCATGTGTTGAGCACACCGCTCCGTAGAGCGGTTAATAGCGACTTAGATGCCCTTATACCGCCATGTCTTGAGCAGACCGCTCCGAGTAGAGCGGTTAATAGCGACTCAGATGCCCTTATACCGCCATGTGTTGAGCAGACCGCTCCGAGTAGAGCGGTTAATAGCGACTTAGATGCCCTTATACCGCCATGTCTTGAGCAGACCGCTCCGATTGGAGCGGTTAATAGCGACTCAGATGCCCTTATACCGCCATATGTTGAGCAGACCGCTCCGAGTAGAGCGGTTAATAGCGACTCAGATGCCCTTATACCGCCATGTGTTGAGCAGACCGCTCCGAGTAGAGCGGTTACTAGCGACTCAGATGCCCTTATACCGCCATGTGTTGAGCAGACCGCTCCGAGTAGAGCGGTTAATAGCGACTCAGATGCCCTTATACCGCCATGTCTTGAGCAGACCGCTCCGATTACAGCGGTTAATAGCGACTCAGATGCCCTTATACCGCCATGTCTTGAGCAGACCGCTCCGAGTAGAGCGGTTAATAGCGACTCAAGATGCCCTTATACCGCCATGTGTTGAGCAGACCGCTCCGATTACAGCGGTTAATAGCGACTCAGATGCCCTTATATCGCCATGTGTTGAGCAGACCGCTCCGAGTATAGCGGTTAATAGCGACTCAGATGCCCTTATACCGCCATGTCTTGAGCAGACCGCTCCGAGTAGAGCGGTTAATAGCGACTCAGATGCCCTTATACCGCCATGTGTTGAGCAGACCGCTCCGATTACAGCGGTTAATAGCGACTCAGATGCCCTTATACCGCCATGTCTTGAGCAGACCGCTCCGAGTAGAGCGGTTAATAGCGACACAAGATGCCCTTATACCGCCATGTCTTGAGCAGACCGCTCCGATTACAGCGGTTAATAGCGACTCAGATGCCCTTATACCGCCATTTCTTGAGCAGACCGCTCCGATTACAGCGGTTAATAGCGACTCAGATGCCCTTATACCGCCATGTGTTGAGCAGACCGCTCCGATTACCGCGGTTAATAGCGACTCAGATGGCCTTATACCGCCATGTGTTGAGCAGACCGCTCCGAGTAGAGCGGTTAATAGCGACTCAGATGCCCTTATACCGCCATGTGTTGAGCAGACCGCTCCGATTACAGCGGTTAATAGCGACCCAGATGCCCTTATACCGCCATGTGTTGAGCAGACCGCTCCGATTACAGCGGTTAATAGCGACTTAGATGCCCTTATACCGCCATGTGTTGAGCAGACCGCTCTGAGTAGAACGGTTAATAGCGACTCAGATGCCCTTATACCGCCATGTCTTAAGCAGACCGCTCCGAGTAGAGCGGTTAATAGCGACTCAGATGCCCTTATACCGCCATGTGTTGAGCAGACCGCTCCGATTACAGCGGTTAATAGCGACCCAGATGCCCTTATACCGCCATGCGTTGAGCAGACCGCTCCGATTACAGCGGTTAATAGCGACTTAGATGCCCTTATACCGCCCTGTGTTGAGCAGACCGCTCCGAGTAGAGCGGTTAATAGCGACTCAGATGCCCTTATACCGCCATGTCTTGAGCAGACCGCTCCGAGTAGAGCGGTTAATAGCGACTCAGATGCCCTTATACCGCCATGTGTTGAGCAGACCGCTCCGAGTAGAGCGGTTAATAGCGACTCAGATGCCCTTATACCGCCATGTGTTGAGCAGACTGCTCCGATTACAGCGGTTAATAGCGACTTAGATGCCCTTATACCGCCATGTGTTGAGCAGACCGCTCCGAGTAGAGCGGTTAATAGCGACTCAGATGCCCTTATACCGCCATGTCTTGAGCAGACCGCTCCGAGTAGAGCGGTTAATAGCGACTCAGATGCCCTTATACCGCCATGTGTTGAGCAGACCGCTCCGATTACAGCGGTTAATAGCGACTCAGATGCCCTTATATCGCCATGTTTTGAGCAGACCGCTCCGATTACCGCGGTTAATAGCGACTCAGATGCTCTTATACCGCCGTGTGTTGAGCAGACCGCTCCGATTATCGCGGTTAATAGCGACTCACATGCCCTTATACCGCCATGTGTTGAGCAGACCGCTCCGAGTAGAGCGGTTAATAGCGACTCAGATGCCCTTATACCGCCATGTGTTGAGCAGACCGCTCCGATTACAGCGGTTAATAGCGACTAAGATGCCCTTATACCGCCATGTGTTGAGCAGACCGCTCCGATTACAGTGGTTAATAGCGACTCAGATGCCCTTCTACCGCCGTGTGTTGAGCAGACCGCTCCGATTACCGCGGTTAATAGCGACTCAGATGCCATTATACCGCCATGTGTTGAGCAGACCGCTCCGAGTAGAGCGGTTAATAGCGACTCAGATGCCCTTATACCGCCATGTGTTGAGCAGACCGCTCCGAGTAGAGCGGTTAATAGCGACTCAGATGCCTTTAAACCGCCATGTCTTGAGCAGACCGCTCCGAGTAGAGCGGTTAATAGCGACTCAGATGCCCTTATACCGCCATGTGTTGAGCAGACCGCTCCGATTACCGCGGTTAATAGCGACTCAGATGCCATTATACCGCCATGTGTTGAGCAGACCGCTCCGAGTAGAGCGGTTAATAGCGACTCAGATGCCCTTATACCGCCATGTGTTGAGCAGACCGCCCCGAGTAGAACGGTTAATAGCGACTCAAGATGCCCTTATACCGCCATGTGTTGAGCAGACCGCTCCGAGTAGAGCGGTTAATAGCGACTCAGATGCCCTTATACCGCCATGTGTTGAGCAGACCGCTCCGAGTAGAGCGGTTAATAGCGACTCAGATGCCCTTATACCGCCATGTGTTGAGCAGACCGCTCCGATTACAGCGGTTAATAGCGGCTCAGATGCCCTTATACCGCCATGTCTTGAGCAGACCGCTCCGAGTAGAGCGGTTAATAGCGACTCAGATGCCCTTATACCGCCATGTCTTGAGCAGACCGCTCCGAGTAGAGCGGTTAATAGCGACTCAGATGCCCTTATACCTCCATGTGTTGAGCAGACCGCTCCGATTACAGCGGTTAATAGCGACTCAGATGCCCTTATACCGCCGTGTGTTGAGCAGACCGCTCCGATTACAGCGGTTAATAGCGACTCAGATGCCCTTATACCGCCATGTGTTGAGCAGACCGCTCCGATTACAGCGGTTAATAGTGACTTAGATGCCCTTATACCGCCATGTGTTGAGCAGACCGCTCCGATTACAGCGGTTAATAGCGACCCAGATGCCATTATACCGCCATGTGTTGAGCAGACCGCTCCGATTACAGCGGTTAATAGCGACTTAGATGCCCTTATACCGCCATGTGTTGAGCAGACCGCTCCGAGTAGAGCGGTTAATAGCGACTCAGATGCCCTTATACCGCCATGTGTTGAGCAGACCGCTCCGAGTAGAGCGGTTAATAGCGACTCAGATGCCCTTATACCGCCATGTGTTGAGCAGACCGCTCCGATTACAGCGGTTAATAGCGACCCAGACGCCCTTATACCGCCATGTGTTGAGCAGACCGCTCTGAGTAGAGCGGTTAATAGCGACTCAGATGCCCTTATACCGCCATGTCTTGAGCAGACCGCTCCGAGTAGAGCGGTTAATAGCGACTCAGATGCCCTTATACCGCCATGTGTTGAGCAGACCGCTCCGATTACAGCGGTTAATAGCGACTTAGATGCCCTTATACCGCCATGTGTTGAGCAGACCGCTCCGATTACCGCGGTTAATAGCGACTCAGATGCCCTTATACTGCCATGTGTTGAGCAGACCGCTCCGAGTAGAGCGGTTAATAGCGACTCAAGATGCCCTTATACCGCCATGTGTTGAGCAGACCGCTCCGAGTAGAGCGGTTAATAGCGACTCAGATGCCCTTATACCGCCATGTGTTGAGCAGACCGCTCCGATTACAGCGGTTAATAGCGACTCAGATGCCCTTATACCGCCGTGTGTTGAGCAGACCGTTCCGATTACCGCGGTTAATAGCGACTCAGATGCCATTATACCGCCATGTGTTGAGCAGACCGCTCCGAGTAGAGCGGTTAATAGCGACTCAGATGCCCTTATACCGCCATGTGTTGAGCAGACCGCTCCGAGTAGAGCGGTTAATAGCGACTCAGATGCCCTTATACCGCCATGTCTTGAGCAGACCGCTCCGATTACAGCGGTTAATAGCGACCCAGATGCCCTTATACCGCCATGTGTTGAGCAGACCGCTCCGAGTAGAGCGGTTAATAGCGACTCAGATGCCCTTATACCGCCATGTCTTGAGCAGACCGCTCCGAGTAGAGCGGTTAATAGCGACTCAGATGCCCTTATACCGCCATGTCTTGAGCAGACCGCTCCGAGTAGAGCGGTTAATAGCGACTCAAGATGCCCTTATACCGCCATGTGTTGAGCAGACCGCTCCGAGTAGAGCGGTTAATGGCGACTCAGATGCCCTTATACCGGCATGTGTTGAGCAGACCGCTCCGATTACAGCGGTTAATAGCGACTTAGATGCCCTTATACCGCCATGTCTTGAGCAGACCGCTCCGAGTAGAGCGGTTAATAGCGACTCAGATGACCTTATACCGCCATGTGTTGAGCAGACCGCTCCGAGTAGAGCGGTTAATAGCGACTTAGATGCCCTTATACCGCCATGTGTTGAGCAGAGAGCTCCGAGTAGAGCGGTTAATAGCGACTCAGATGCCCTTATACCGCCGTGTGTTGAGCAGACCGCTCCGATTACCGCGGTTAATAGCGACTCAGATGCCCTTATACCGCCATGTGTTGAGCAGACCGCTCCGAGTAGAGCGGTTAATAGCGACTCAGATGCCTTTATACCGCCATGTCTTGAGCAGACCGCTCCGAGTAGAGCGGTTAATAGCGACTCAAGATGCCCTTATACCGCCATGTGTTGAGCAGACCGCTCCGAGTAGAGCGGTTAATAGCGACTCAGATGCCCTTATACCGCCATGTGTTGAGCAGACCGCTCCGATTACAGCGGTTAATAGCGACTTAGATGCCCTTATACCGCCATGTCTTGAGCAGACCGCTCCGAGTAGAGCGGTTAATAGCGACTCAGATGCCCTTATACCGCCATGTGTTGAGCAGACCGCTCCGATTACAGCGGTTAATAGCGACTTAGATGCCCTTATACCGCCATGTCTTGAGCAGACCGCTCCGAGTAGAGCGGTTAATAGCGACTCAGATGCCCTTATACCGCCATGTGTTGAGCAGACCGCTCCGAGTAGAGCGGTTAATAGCGACTCAGATGCCCTTATACCGCCATGTCTTGAGCAGACCGCTCCGATTACAGCGGTTAATAGCGACTCAGATGCCCTTATACCGCCATGTCTTGAGCAGACCGCTCCGAGTAGAGCGGTTAATAGCGACTCAGATGCCCTTATACCGCCATGTCTTGAGCAGACCGCTCCGATTACAGCGGTTAATAGCGACTCAGATGCCCTTATACCGCCATGTGTTGAGCAGACCGCTCCGATTACAGCGGTTAATAGCGACTTAGATGCCCTTATACCGCCATGTCTTGAGCAGACCGCTCCGAGTAGAGCGGTTAATAGCGACTCAGATGCCCTTATACCGCCATGTGTTGAGCAGACCGCTCCGAGTAGAGCGGTTAATAGCGACTCAGATGCCCTTATACCGCCATGTCTTGAGCAGACCGCTCCGATTACAGCGGTTAATAGCGACTCAGATGCCCTTATACCGCCATGTCTTGAGCAGACCGCTCCGAGTAGAGCGGTTAATAGCGACTCAGATGCCCTTATACCGCCATGTGTTGAGCAGACCGCTCCGAGTAGAGCGGTTAATAGCGACTCAGATGCCCTTATACCGCCATGTCTTGAGCAGACCGCTCCGAGTAGAGCGGTTGATAGCGACTCAGATGCCCTTATACCGCCATGTCTTGAGCAGACCGCTCCGAGTAGAGCGGTTAATAGCGACTCAAGATGCCCTTATACCGCCATGTGTTGAGCAGACCGCTCCGAGTAGAGCGGTTAATAGCGACTCAGATGCCCTTATACCGCCGTGTGTTGAGCAGACCGCTCCGATTACAGCGGTTAATAGCGACTTAGATGCCCTTATACCGCCATGTCTTGAACAGATTGCTCCGAGTAGAGCGGTTAATAGCGACTCAAGATGCCCTTATACCGCCATGTGTTGAGCAGAACGGCTCCGAGTAGAGCGGTTAATAGCGACCCAGATGCCCTTATACCGCCATGTGTTGAGCAGACCGCTCCGAGTAGAGCGGTTAATAGCGACTTAGATGCCCTTATACCGCCATGTGTTGAGCAGACCGCTCCGATTACAGCGGTTAATAGCGACTTAGATGCCCTTATACCGCCATGTCTTGAGCAGACCACTCCGAGTAGAGCGGTTAATGGCGACTCAGATGCCCTTATACCGCCATGTGTTGAGCAGACCGCTCCGAGTAGAGCGGTTAATAGCGACTCAGATGCCCTTATACCGCCATGTCTTGAGCAGACCGCTCCGAGTAGAGCGGTTAATAGCGACTCAGATGCCCTTATACCGCCATGTCTTGAGCAGACCGCTCCGAGTAGAGCGGTTAATAGCGACTCAAGATGCCCTTATACCGCCATGTGTTGAGCAGACCGCTCCGAGTAGAGCGGTTAATAGCGACTCAGATGCCCTTATATCGCCATGTGTTGAGCAGACCGCTCCGATTACAGCGGTTAATAGCGACTTAGATGCCCTTATACCGCCATGTCTTGAGCAGACCGCTCCGAGTAGAGCGGTTAATAGCGACTCAAGATGCCCTTATACCGCCATGTGTTGAGCAGACCGCTCTGAGTAGAGCGGTTAATAGCGACTCAGATGCCCTTATACCGCCATGTGTTGAGCAGACCGCTCCGAGTAGAGCGGTTAATAGCGACTTAGATGCCCTTATACCGCCATGTCTTGAGCAGACCGCTCCGAGTAGAGCGGTTAATAGCGACTCAAGATGCCCTTATACCGCCATGTGTTGAGCAGACCGCTCCGAGTAGAGCGGTTAATAGCGACTCAGATGCCCTTATACCGCCATGTGTTGAGCAGACCGCTCCGATTACAGCGGTTAATAGCGACTTAGATGCCCTTATACCGCCATGTCTTGAGCAGACCGCTCCGATTACAGCGGTTAATAGCGACTCAGATGCCCTTATACCGCCATGTGTTGAGCAGACCGCTCCGAGTAGAGCGGTTAATAGCGGCTCAAGATGCCCTTATACCGCCATTTCTTGAGCAGACCGCTCCGAGTAGAGCGGTTAATAGCGACTCAGATGCCCTTATACCGCCGTGTGTTGAGCAGACCGCTCCGATTACAGCGGTTAATAGCGACTCAGAATCAGATGTCCTACCGCCATGTCTTGAGCAGCAGTGCCGAGTAGGTGATGCAGAATCCCATGTGTCGCGTCCACTTGGTGGCGACACAACTGTGCATGTCCAGAACAGGGAAGATGGCCGCCATCTGTGGGCAGTATAACGGCGGCCATGTTGGAATGACCAGTACTGCACAGGAAAAGGAAGATGACTGCCATGCTCAGATAGTATCAAGTTAATTGATGTTGAGGAAATTCAATATTTTATTTTTTTGTTTGGAGGTAAATGCAACCAGAAAATTCATGACATTTCGAACATAACAAGCACGTTTTCAAGGAGTTACAGGGATTTGTATGTTTCTATTTTTGTGTTAAATTTTCAAATTTTAAAATACAATCATTATTTGTGAACGACGAAGAGATTTATTACAATTGATGTCGAATATCTTTATCATTAGATAATATTTTCGCCCTTCCAATATATGTTTACTAATCAAACCTACCATACTAGCAATATGGCAGCACTCCATGACCACACAATCAGCTGTGCCCTTACTTACCTCCATATACATTGCCACAAATCCGAGCAGCGTGAGATATGGCAGCACCCCATGACCACACAATCAGCTGTGCCCTTACTTACCTCCATATACATTGCAACACATCCGAGCAGCGTGAGATATGGCAGCACCCCATGACCACACAATCAGCTGTGCCCTTACTTACCTCCATATACATTGCCACACATCCGAGCAGCGTGACAGTGAGGAAGATCGGAGAGCCCGCCTTCATCACTTTGAGGCGTTTGTAGCGCACGATCAAACCAATGACGATAAACGTCATCAGCACGCAGACCATAGAGATGGTCAACAGCACAATCCTGTAGGTACACAGACCATAGAGATGGTCAACAGTACGATTATGTGGGTAAACAGATCATAGAGATGGTCAACAGCACGATTATGTGGGTAAACAGATCATAGAGATGGTCAACAGCACGATTATGTGGGTAAACAGATTATAGAGATGGTCAACAGCACGATTATGTGGGTAACAGATCATAGAGATGGTCAGCAGCACGATCCTGTGGGTAAACGGATCATATATATATATATATATATATATATATATATATATATATATATATATATATATATATATATATATATATATCTATCGATCGATCGATCGATCTATCGATCTATCGATCTATCGATCTATCGATCTATCGATCTATCGATCTATCGATCTATCGATCTATCGATCTATCGATCTATCGATCTATCGATCTATCGATCTATCGATCTATCGATCTATCGATCTATCGATCTATCGATCTATCGATCTATCGATCTATCGATCTATCGATCTATCGATCTATCGATCTATCGATCTATCGATCTATCGATCTATCGATCTATCGATCTATCGATCTATCGATCTATCGATCTATCGATCTATCGATCTATCGATCTATCGATCTATCGATCTATCGATCTATCGATCTATCGATCTATCGATCTATCGATCTATCGATCTATCGATCTATCGATCTATCGATCTATCGATCTATCGATCTATCGATCTATCGATCTATCGATCTATCGATCTATCGATCTATCGATCTATCGATCTATCGATCTATCGATCTATCGATCTATCGATCTATCGATCTATCGATCTATCGATCTATCGATCTATCGATCTATCGATCTATCGATCTATCGATCTATCGATCTATCGATCTATCGATCTATCGATCTATCGATCTATCGATCTATCGATCGATCGATCGATCGATCGATCTATCGATCTATCGATCTATCGATCTATCGATCTATCGATCTATCGATCTATCGATCTATCGATCTATCGATCTATCGATCTATCTATCTATCTATCTATCTATCTATCTATCTATCTATCTATCTATCTATCTATCTATCTATCTATCTATCTATCTATCTATCTATCTATCTATCTATCTATCTATCTATCTATCTATCTATCTATCTATCTATCTATCTATCTATCTATCTATCTATCTATCTATCTATCTATCTATCTATCTATCTATCTATCTATCTATCTATCTATCTATCTATCTATCTATCTATCTATCTATCTATCTATCTATCTATCTATCTATCTATCTATCTATCTATCTATCTATCTATCTATCTATCTATCTATCTATCTATCTATCTATCTATCTATCTATCTATCTATCTATCTATCTATCTATCTATCTATCTATCTATCTATCTATCTATCTATCTATCTATCTATCTATCTATCTATCTATCTATCTATCTATCTATCTATCTATCTATCTATCTATCTATCTATCTATCTATCTATCTATCTATCTATCTATCTATCTATCTATCTATCTATCTATCTATCTATCTATCTATCTATCTATCTATCTATCTATCTATCTATCTATCTATCTATCTATCTATCTATCTATCTATCTATCTATCTATCTATCTATCTATCTATCTATCTATCTATCTATCTATCTATCTATCTATCTATCTATCTATCTATCTATCTATCTATCTATCTATCTATCTATCTATCTATCTATCTATCTATCTATCTATCTATCTATCTATCTATCTATCTATCTATCTATCTATCTATCTATCTATCTATCTATCTATCTATCTATCTATCTATCTATCTATCTATCTATCTATCTATCTATCTATCTATCTATCTATCTATCTATCTATCTATCTATCTATCTATCTATCTATCTATCTATCTATCTATCTATCTATCTATCTATCTATCTATCTATCTATCTATCTATCTATCTATCTATCTATCTATCTATCTATCTATCTATCTATCTATCTATCTATCTATCTATCTATCTATCTATCTATCTATCTATCTATCTATCTATCTATCTATCTATCTATCTATCTATCTATCTATCTATCTATCTATCTATCTATCTATCTATCTATCTATCTATCTATCTATCTATGTCGCCGGTGGCAGCGGTCGCACTCAAGGTCAGATGACGTCAGAGGGGCGGGGCAGACCGTGTCCAGGTATGTCTGGCACGTAAAACTTTCGCTTCTAAATTCTGCCGGACGCCAGGAATTGCTTGATCGGGTGGTGGGGTCAGGGAATAGTGATTATATATTTGCTCATATCCAATCCAATTACATTTATTTTTTGGCGCGGTAGTTTTACCCTGGGAAACCATTATTCATCAGCAGTTTCACTTGATTTTGTTTTGGGGCAGGGGGTTAATTTCTATTGTAGTCCTTCCCAATCGTGGAATGGGGGATTGGGGGACCCTGCCCCCCCCCCCCCCATCTGGATCCACCAGTGTTTAGGTACGCAGATCATAGCGATCTCAACAGCACAATTATGGTCTACAGCACAATTATGGTCAACAGCACAATCATAAGCGTATCCAGGATTTCGCCAGCACAATCATAAGCGTATCCAGGATTTCGCCAAGATAGTACCCGCGGCCAATTTTATGGGCCCCCTGAGCGTCAGGACCCCCTTTTCAAGACTGAGAACCCTTTTACCACCACCCCATCGAAACAAAATGTTGTTGAGCTGGAGGAAGGGTAAATCATGCAAATGCGTTGTTGAGCGCGGGGTAAATAATGCAAATAAAAGTTCATCTCAGATCCAACATGTTTTTAAGTCGTGATTTGAAGGAAGGGAAAGACATCCTGAAACGGTTCGTATCTGGCTTAACCCGCGCACTGCAGGGGGTTCGCGCCGAACACGAACTGCAAGGGGGTTGATTTCCGCCCCCCTTGAGATCTCGAAAACTACGCTAAGTAGCAACAAGCGGAAAACGGGGTTTGATAGCTTTATACAAATTCTATCTGAAGTATTCCAGTATTTTTTTTAGGTCAGGTCAAAATTGAGGTCACCAGAGGTCATCACAGCTCCAATTTTTCATTTTTTCCTGTTTTAGGATTTGCTCCAGAAATTCCCATATATCTCGGGAACTATGCTAGCTAGAAACAAACGGAAAAAATCGATCGCCAGCCATTGCAATTTTCAATGGCCAATGTGTCCTCAAATTTGATCTTAGGTCAATATTTGAGGCTCCAGAGGTAAAAAAAGTGAAAAATGCTGCTTTTTTGCTAAGCCGTTTTTTTGCTGATAACTTTTAACATAATCAAGCTAACGGAAAACTGTCTGCCGTTGTCTACTGTTGTACTGCTGTGTACTGCTGCTGTGTGCAGGCCCTCTGTTGTGTGCAGGCCCTCTGTTGTATGTTGTGTACAGGCCCTCTGTTGTATGCTGTGTGCAGGCCCTCTGTTGTATGCTGTGTGCAGGCCCTCTGTTGTATGTTGTGTACAGGCCCTCTGTTGTATGTTGTGTGCAGGCCCTCTGTTGTATGTTGTATACAGGCCCTCTGTTGTATGTTGTATACAGGCCCTCTGTTGTATGCTGTGTGCAGGCCCTCTGTTGTATGTTGTGTACAGGCCCTCTGTTGTATGTTGTGTGCAGGCCCTCTGTTGTATGTTGTATACAGGCCCTCTGTTGTATGTTGTATACAGGCCCTCTGTTGTATGCTGTGTGCAGGCCCTCTGTTGTATGTTGTGTACAGGCCCTCTGTTGTATGCTGTGTGCAGGCCCTCTGTTGTATGTTGTATACAGGCCCTCTGCTGTGTTTTTCTTGTCAAGGCGCTTTGAATGATATACATGGTGACCTTGTTAGGTTAAGTTAAAGGGAGTGTGCCTACTCACATCGCTTATTTGGGGTTATTGACACTGGTCTATAGAACATCATTTTCTGAATTGACCCATCACTTCGTTTCTCCAGATTCGCCCTAGATGCTGAGATATTCCAAAGACTCCAGGAACTTGCTGGGAGCAAAAAGTTATCGGGTAGACCCCAGAGGGCTTCCGCTACTAGAAGCACTGCAACGATCGATTACACTGCTAACATATTGTTAGCGCCGGCCAATAGCAATTCAACAAAACAGCTCGTGCACGCTGATAGCAGCAGCCGAACAGAAACTGGACGGCCATCATGGTTTTCGATGATGGCCGTTTCGATGATGGCCGATGGCCATTTTTTGAAGAAGACGTCAATTTAGAGCTACGAAACTTGCACATAATAAAGTTCACAGTGGCAAGAACGTGCTGTGCAAAACTTGTTTTTATATCTTGCATGATGTGACTGTAATTGTATTGTCTTATGTGCGCCGTTTTACATAACATCACCATAGTGACGATCGTTTTATAGATATCGAAACAAAACATGAGCACAAAAACAATATAAGTGAAAATTCAACTAAAGGGGCTCCAGATGTGAATTTCATCATATACAACAATCAAACTAATAGCTAATTACCGTATGAAAAATATTTTTGACATTCCAAAACAGTAGGCACACTCCCTTAAAAAATGAACACAGGTCACGTGACCTTGACCTTAGGTAAAGACCCAAGTAGGTCATGTTGCATATATGGAGACGTGTCCCGACGAGACAAACACATTTCTGTCGATTTTACTTCTCTATCTTCATTATGTCGCGAGTTATTGACAACAAAGTGATGGTGAACTCGGGTGACCTCAAATGACCCCATATGGGTCACTGAACAAAACTTGCACTTGGATCATCAAGAACATCCTATAATAACATGATCCATAAGTAATTGGACTAATATATACTAATATATATATATATATATATAAGTATATCCTTGAAATAGGAAGCATTTGAATATTTCCCCATTGACTTGTTATGTAGAGGTGACGAAATTGACCTGACTTTAGGTCACCGATATCAGAATTCCGAGATAAACGAATTATAAGTACTTATGCCCTCATGACACCCTGTAAGTTTCAAACTGATCGGTGAGAAACTCTGGCTTTGGCACAACAGCAAACGTTTTTGGAGGTGGGGTCACCTGGTCTGGTGACCTGATTTGAGATGACCCAAAGTATTTTGTTTTTGTCTCAAAGTGTGCGCAATTGATGCCCTAACAGCTATGTCAAAACCCGGCGGCGCGCCGCCATTTTTCGCTATCTGAGAAAAAACATGAGGGGGTGGGGTCGGAAATCAACCCCCTTGCAGTGCGCGGGTTAAAAGAGGCCTATGTGGGCCTGTGGGCCCAACGAGGCCTCGGAAGATCGGTCTTGAAGGACCGAACAGGGATCCCCACAGACCGGCCAAGGGCGATCTAAGGTCGACCGAGGACGCCACAGTTTGAACGAGGGCCCCTCACGGTGACCAAGCGTCCTTTCAGGCAGGTTCAGGGCCCCTTAGGCCAACTGAGGGCGGGGCGGCGCCATGGATTTTTGCTACGGGTGGCAAAATTGACTGAGTAGGTACGCATGTATCCTCTACTGGGAAAACAGTGTCACGGAAGTATAAAATGCTTATAAACTTCGCGACAAACAAGATTAAAACACAACACATTTCGTCCTATTTGTGTGTTATTAATAAGTTGATAGGTATCTATTTTTGCAAGTTCTTCAAACATTGTATCCATTTTATTTTGATACTGGACCCATAAAATATTACTAGCACCCCACGACGAATTAACTATGTATCGCATTTTTCGGATGGTAAACAATTTACAATTAGCAAATAATAGCTTCTGTAAGTATAATCTTGGAACTCAGTACGTTGGACAGGAATTAGGAGAAGAAACGAGTATACTCGTTTCTTACATATGTAACGGTTGTACAATATTTCAGTGGCGCTGTTCCCTAGAGAATCCGCCAGCCGCGCGCGGAACCGGCATCGCTATTGTGATGGGGGTTGCGGGTGGTGCACCGGGATTGGATCGGTGTGGAGATTGTGGCCAGTGGCGTGCGCAGAAATATACATAGGACCAGGTAATTGCCTTGAGGGGCGACACCCAATGGACAAGGGCGCCACCAATATTGGCGAAATTTTGCAGGGGGGGACTCTCCTTCCTCACCGTACGGGAGGAGAGTCACTGACCGGAGGGGCGCCGTCTCTCGCCGGAGGGGCGTGGCCACTGGCCGGAGGGGCGCCGTCACTGGTCGGAGGGGCGCCTTCACTGGCCGGAGGAGGCGCCTTCACTGGTCGGAGGGGCGACGTCGCTGGACGGAGGGCGCTGTCACGGGCCGGAGAGGCGCTGTCAATGGCATGGGATGCCCTCACTGGCCGGGGGCGCCGTCACTGGCCGCAAGAGTGCCGTCACTGGCCGGAGTCGCGTAAACACTGGCCAGAGGGGCGTCGTGACAGATCGGAGGGGCGCCAGCTTTGCATGGGCGCCTCCGGTCCAAAGGACCAGGTCATGACCTGCATGACCTGATACTCGGTACGCCACTGATTGTGGCAGCACGGTCATGTGGAACCATGATGATTAGGGTCATGTGGAAGCATGTGGAACAATACAGAGGTTCGTTATAAAACTGGAGTGGTATGAGAGACGGCGACGCTACCTGAAAGGCAGGAACAGGAACCCGCAACACATATATGTAAGGCAATGTTTGAATGTTGCGGTGGGTAGAGGTAAAGTACCAAATAAAGTACAACTATTTCGTTATTATTTCATAATTGGTATAAACATGCAAGTTGATTAATGTCAAGGAAATTATGACTATAATATAAAGACATAGGAGCAGCAAACATACCACCCGGTGGACGCGTTTCGTCTTACAGAATTCCTCGGCACCGTATGATTAGACGTCATTATACACACGTGTCCTGCCCTGTTCAGTGGCGCCGGCACAGCTGTTGCATTGGCGTGCTCTCGGTTAGATAAGTCAATTTAGATTACCCGATACAGAGCGAAAGTTTCGATCAAATTGGCGAATATTATGGTCATGACTAGATATAATAGTTTGAATAGCAATATAGACTAACGTGACTAAAATTTACATTGGTCGACGAATGGAACTGTTCCATATATGTTCACAGCGGTCGGAATCCACAATTTTGACCAAACAGCACCGGTACAATTTTGACGGTGGCCTAAATTTTAGGGGTGGCAATGCCACCCCAGTGTTACGGCAGGGGTAGCAGTCTGTCACCTCTGCCCCTATGGTGGCGCCGCCATTGACTGGGGGCCTTTCAGACCGACCGAGAGCACCCTCAGACCGACTCAGGGTCCCTTCATGTCGACTCAGGGCCCCTCAGGCCGAAGCCCCTCCCATCAGGCCGATTGAGTGCGCCCTCAGGCCGACTGAAGGCCCCTCAGGCCGACTGAGGGCCTACTCAGGCCGACTGAGTGCGCCCTCAGGCTGACTGAAGGCCCCTCAGGCCGACTGAGGGCCTACTCAGGCCGACTGAGTGCGCCCTCAGGCCGACTGAAGGCCCCTCAGGCCGACTGAAGGGCTACTCAGGCCGACTGAGTGCGCCCTCAGGCCGATTGAGGGCCCCTCAGGCCGACTGAGGGCCTACTCTGGCCGACTGAGGGCACATCAGGCCGACTGAGTGCCCCATCAGGCCGACTTAGGGCCCCTTGGGCCGACTGAGTGCGCCCTCAGGCCGACGGAGGGCTCCATTCTGGCCGATTGATTGCCCCCCTCAGGCCGATTGAGCCCCCCTCCCTTCCCAGGCCGACGGAGGGCCCCTTAGGCCTTAGGCGGACTGAGGGCCCCTTAGGCCAACCGAGTGCGCCCTCAGGATGACTGAGGCCCATCCCTTCCCAGACCGACTGATGGCCCCTTAGGCGGACTGAGGGCCCCCTCATGCCAACTGAGGGTCCCCTAAGGCCGACTGAGGGTCCCACAGACTAACCCAGGACGACTGAGGAACCCTAAGGCCAACTGAGGACCTACTCAGGCCGACTGAGCACCTACTCAGGCCGACTGAGGGCCCCTCTGGCCGATCGAGGGCCCCTGGTCAAAATAAAATGGGCCCCTCAGCTCAAGGGGGTACCCGCGGGTGTCCAGGGTACCTCCTTGGATACGCCCTTGAGCACAATCAGGTCTACAGCGCAATTATGTAAGCAAACAGATCATAGAATTCAACGACACAAGAAATACAAACATAATACAAGTCTTATAAATCATGAGTTCCAAATTTCAACTGCTGGAAAAGATGGACTTTCCGGAAAATATGGGAGGCCGATTTGTAATCCTGGTAGATCCCTGTACAAAATAACGTTCAGATCTCGCATCCCAGCGAATACCTCAACTGGATTTGTTCTTAAATCGTGCGTTGTCCTTACCGCCCTTCGCACGCTCCCTCCTCAGTTAATTAATTGTGTGTGTTCCGTTCTTCAAATGTTTCTGTCTTGACAAATTGTGCAGAGTACACCGGTAATATAGTACATTGGTAATTCGGGAGAGGAAGCGCGGCCTTTCATCGGCGGTAACTAAGGAGCACTGGAGCAGGCGCTTCTGGAACGAGTTTCCTGCAGCAGCCATTCAGCAGCCTTTAGCAGCCATTCAGCAGCCTTTAGCAGCCATTCAGCAGCCTGCAGCAGGCGAACAAAGGCGTCGACGGGACACCGACACCGCCAAAAGCTTCACTATCGCAGTCATAATAGACCAATAACAAAACAAGAAATCCTTGCATCTAAGAAAACATGTATTAATAAAGTAGAGATGTTTAAGGTCCGCTGTACCACTTGCGGGCCAATAAACGCAAAGTCTGTTGTAAAAACAATGCGTCCACAGAAACCTGTGTCCTGATATGAACTGACCGTACACTCGGTCCACCCCCTCATTTTCTTTGATTATTAATTCAAGACAATAATGATACATTAACGCTATGTAATTATCTGGCCCCTAGACAAGTGCGTACAATTGAAAACGTCGTCATTAGCATGTTGCTGGCTCCAAATAAATGCAAGGCTAATATCCTTCTTCACTGAAATCACATCTCCAAGTTCAAACACAGCCACATGATCTATTCACAATTTCCATTTTTCTGTCAACAACTGGGTTTGATGCTGCCACAGTGCACCTTAAACCCATCTGCTGTCACAGTCACCTTAAACCCATCTGCTGTCACAGTGCACCTTAAACCCATCTGCTGCCACAGTGTACCTTAAACCCATCTGCTGCCACAGTCCACCTTAAACCCAACTGCTGTCACAGTGCACATTAAACCTATCTGCTGTCACAGTGCACCTTTAACCCATCTGCTGCCACAGTGCACCTTAAACCCATCTGCTGCCACAGTACACCTTAAACCCATCTGCTGCCACAGTGTACCTTATACCCATCTGCTGCCACAGTGCACCATCAAACCATCTGCTGTCACAGTGCACCTTAAACCCATCTGCTGCCACAGTCCACCTTAAACCCAACTGCTGTCACAGTGCACATTAAACCTATCTGCTGTCACAGTGCACCTTTAACCCATCTGCTGCCACAGTGCACCTTAAACCCATCTGCTGCCACAGTACACCTTAAACCCATCTGCTGCCACAGTGTACCTTACACCCATCTGCTGCCACAGTCCACCTTAAACCCAACTGCTGTCACAGTGCACATTAAACCTATCTGCTGTCACAGTGCACCTTTAACCCATCTGCTGCCACAGTGCACCTTAAACCCATCTGCTGCCACAGTACACCTTAAACCCATCTGCTGCCACAGTGTACCTTACACCCATCTGCTGCCACAGTACACCTTAAACCCATCTGCTGCCACAGTGCACCTTAAACCCATCTGCTGCCACAGTGCTCCTTAAACCCATATGCTGTCACAGTGCACCTTAAACCTATCTGCTGTCACAGTGCACCTTAAACCCATCTGCTGCCACAGTACACCTTAAACATTCTGCTGCCACAGTGCACCTTAAACCCATCTGCTGCCACAGTGTACCTTAAACCCATCTTCTGCCACAGTGTACCTTAAACCCATCTGCTGTCACAGTGCACCTTAAACCTATCTGCTGTCACAGTGCACCTTAAACCCATCTGCTGCCACAGTACACCTTAAACCCATCTGCTGCCACAGTGCACCTTAAACCCATCTGCTGCCACAGTGTACCTTAAACCCATCTGCAGCCACAGTGTACCTTAAACCCATCTGCTGCCACAGTGCACCATCAAACCATCTTCTCTCACAGTGCACCTTAAACCCATCTGCTGCCACAGTGTACCTTAAACCCATCTGCTGCCACAGTGTACCTTAAACCCATCTGCTGTCACAGTGCACCTTAACCCTATTTGTAACAGTGGGGGGGGGGGCGGATTCCGCCCCCCCCCCCCCTCATGTTTTTCGCAGATATCTCCAGAACGGCAGGATGCAGGCCCATGAAATTTTGGGACTTTTCATAGAATTGAATACCGCATTTGGAGTCAAAATTTTGAGTTCTTAACCTGAACAGAAGCGGTTCCAGGGCCCAGTTTTGGGTGGGTTCGGAGGCGACATTTGGCGATAATACGGAAATGCGATCTTCACGGTTTCTTCCTAACTGCATCAAGTATAAAGGAGTTAAATCGGTTTACGGTGATTGCAACAAGTGCAAATTAGTTGATGTTAATGAAATATCATAACAATTGCATGGCAGAGGCGGTTTCAGGGGCTTGAAAAAGGGGGGTTTCCAGGAAGTATTCAATGCTTGTCAGGAAGCCAATAGAGTGATGTAAGGGGCATTTATAGCTATCAAGATGTAAAAGATAGCTTCTGCTTCCATTATTTGCATAATTTATTACATATAGAGTTTCAGGGGCGTGTTCAGGCACAAGAAAAGGGGGGTGAATGGCATGGAGATGACGATACGCCAGAGATAACGGCGCAATAGACGTTTAGCTTATAATGATATATGCACATATGAGGCCAGAAAAGGGAATAAAGTCATTTTTTTTGCAGAGGCGCGCTCAGGAATGGAAGAAAGGGAGTCATATTATTGCAAGGAAACTAAGAGGCATGGGCGTACAATGACATAACATACTGCAGTTTTCGGATGAAACACGCACCACAGGCTACTCTACGAACGATTATAAGATAATAGGCGAGTCCAGGTAGGGTAAAAAGGGGGTAAGCAATGTCAATTGAAGTTGTAAGTGAAATAGTCACTGTTGACTAGTTTGTATCATAATAGCGGATAATATACTTATCAAAAGGTTTTGCACCGCCCCAGTTTGGATCCTGGATACGCCTATGATGAAGTACAACATGCAAAAAGGAACTATCTACGATCAGTAACATATTTATAGTGCTGGGTAGCAACTTGTCTGCGGTTAATATTTATTCTCAATTTTCCTCCCTTTTTCACTAACCTGGTACCGCCTATGACAATTTTTTTTTTATAACTGTTTTGTCTAATGTCGCAATCACATATCATTTCATTTATCAAAAAACAACATAAAAAATGGTTTTATTACGCATTTACTTCATCCCCATATTGAGTGACCTGCACACGCCTATGATTTTTGAATTTTCAAACGTCACCGTCATATATCAATTTCCAATTCAATCTCTATCGATTCCCATTAGTTGTGTTAAAATCGGTCGATAAACATGAAAGCTATGTCGGATCAAAAATACCACTAAAATTTGTAGTTTTTGCCCCCCTGTTGCCTATCCAAAATGTGATTTTTTTTATTATTTAGAAATGTAGATCATGTTGAGGGGAACCAAACACCGTTTCATTTGTGAAATCGGACGGGTAGATCTCGAGATCTCCGGGGGGGGGGGGGGGGGGGGGCGGAATCCGCCCCCCCTGTTACAAATAGGGGTAGCCAGGAGCCTGTTACAAATAGGGTTAAACCTATCTGCTGCCACAGTGCACCTTAAACCTATCTGCTGTCACAGTGCACCTTAAACCCATCTACTGCCACAGTGCACCATCAAACCATCTGCTGTCACAGTGCACCTTAAACCCATCTGCTGTCACAGTGCACCTTAAACCCATCTGCTGCCACAGTGCACCTTAAACCCATCTGCTGTCCCAGTGCACCTTAAACCTATCTGCTGCCACAGTACACCTTAAACCTATCTGCTGTCACAGTGCACCTTAAACCCATCTACTGCCACAGTGCACCATCAAACCATCTGCTGTCACAGTGCACCTTAAACCCATCTGCTGTCACAGTGCACCTTAAACCCATCTGCTGTCACAGTGCACCTTAAACCCATCTGCTGCCACAGTGCACCTTAACCCGCCATTGACGGGGAGGGGGGGGGGGGGGGTAGGCGTTTAACGCCCCCCCCCCTGATTAATTTTCGCAATAGTTGAAAAACTAATAGCGCTATCAACGTAAAACTTCGGATACCTTCTTATAAATCATGGCTACGTCTTTTGTGAAAAAATGAAGACATTTCATCTATTTTTTTCTCTCTCGAGTTATAGCGAATTTAGTGACGTCACTACACACGAGTTTTACACCAAAATCAGTTAAACTTTGCCAGGCCGTACAAACGCCAAATTTGAAGCAAAATGCAATCGAAAAAGCCACAAGATAGCAAATTGGAAGGGCTACAAACCAGCTGTCTCGGATTTTTTTATTTATTGTTTTTGACCCCCTAAAACTCAAAACACTTTGTTTGGAGGAAAATTATCGTAAAATCACAAATGACTAAAATATTTAAAAAAGGAAGATATGTCAGAGAACTATACAAAGACAACTACTATGCCAATTTTCAAACAGATATCTCCTTTTTGACTGACTTATGCATCTAAAGTATGGGTAACTCATGACGTCATATTTTGAAATTGCGTTTTTTTTGCTTTTGTTGACCAGATACAGACAAATTATTGTAAGCACTGTATTCCTGAGAGAAAACTGGCCCATCAACATGCCTTCTTTATGTATATTTATAAATTTCAAATTTTGACCTTCAGTGACCTGAACTTGACCTGAACTTGACAATAACTTCACGTAAAAGAATTCCGTTGGTAAAATGACTATCAATATCGAATTATACGTAGCAAATAACCCATAAAACATGTGTTGCATGACTTTTGTAGATATTTTGCGCAAAGATCATTTATGTGACCTCATGACCTTGATCTTCGCCAACAATCTCACTTTAGCCCATGCGGATGTGTATAATACATTTGGCAGCACTTTGGGTGATCATAGTTGTAATCGATGGCTTTTGCTGGAAAGTATGGCCCATAAACTAAAATACGTCGATTTTGACCTTTGACCTGACCGTGACCTGATATTTTACCTCACTTTGAAATTTTTGAGCATGTTTTAGATTCATCTCATTGAGAGCGTTATAATGCCGCCTTGCGCGTCTCGCTGCGATCATTGGTTCGGAAGATAACCAAGGGGCGTTTAACGTCCCCCTCCCCCCCAGTCAAATGGCGTTCGGCTGAGGACCCCAGTCAATGCCGGGTTAAACCCATTTGCTTGTTATACATGATCACCAGATGGAAAGCTAAACGGACGAACTATGCATACATCTGGATGAAATATACAAAAAGCAATTCACATGATAAACCTGTCGAGACCTGTTGCACCAGCACGCGTAAAGAATACGTTGGCTTTCAGGTGCCGATGTTTCATCATCGGTCGTGTCAAGTTTGGCGCTGGATCTACACATACATATTCATCGCTTACCAAACTTGTCCACTACCATCTCCGACTGTGTGACGATACTGACATCATCAGTTGTTTGTAGGGATGAAACACTGCAAATATTTTTGTCAGTGGATTTCCAACACCAAGTCA
This sequence comes from Chirona hameri, assembly GCA_036785665.1. Classification (NCBI taxonomy): domain Eukaryota; kingdom Metazoa; phylum Arthropoda; class Thecostraca; order Balanomorpha; family Balanidae; genus Chirona; species Chirona hameri. The sequence goes on from JAXIVJ010001749.1 coordinate 59,241, forward strand.
CTATTCATTTTATAGAACTATCGGCTGTTGGAAAAATGATATAAATATGTGGATTGATGTGGTAAATGTAAATCAGCATTGACATTCGGCTGACGATCCTGTGAGCTGACGCCTCAATACTAGCTGATTGCTAATTATTTGGCTATTGAAGGGTTGCAATAGCTGACGGGATTACAAATCGAGCATTATGAGAGGTAGTCTTCATTTCTTAATTAAACATTCAACTGCAGTCAAGTTACAGTCACAATGATATCAAAATTATATACTTATTGCCAACTCTTCTTGCTCTTGCCATGTGGCCATACCTGAACAACCTGCTCACCCTGAGTATGAAGCCATACCTGAACACCATGTGGTCATAAATGAACCCCCTGAATATGAAGCCATACCTGAACACCATGTGGTCATAAATGAACACCAGTTGTATGAAGCCATACCTGAACACCATGTGGTCATAAATGAACACCCTGAGTATGAAGCCATACCTGAACACCATGTTGTCATAAATGAACACCCTGAGTATGAAGCCATACATGAACACCATGTGGTCATAAATGAACACCAGTTGTATGAAGCCATACCTGAACACCATGTGGTCATAAATGAACACCCTGAGTATGAAGCCATACCTGAACACCATGTTGTCATAAATGAACACCCTGAGTATGAAGCCATACCTGAACACCATGTGGTCATAAATGAACACCAGTTGTATGAAGCCATACCTGAACACCATGTGGTCATAAATGAACACCCTGAATATGAAGCCATACCTGAACACAATGTGGTCATAAATGAACACCCGGAGTATGAAGCCATACCTGAACACCATGTGGTCATAAATGAACACCCTGAATATGAAGTCATACCTGAACATCATGTGGTCATAAATGAACACCCTGAATATGAAGCCATACCTGAACACCATGTGGTCATAAATGAACACCCTGAATATGAAGTCATACCTGAACATCATGTGGTCATAAATGAACACCCTGAATATGAAGCCATACCTGAACACCATGTGGTCATAAATGAACACCCTGAATATGAAGTCATACCTGAACACCATGTGGTCATAAATGAACACCCTGAATATGAAGTCATACCTGAACACCATGTGGTCATAAATGAACACCCTGAATATGAAGTCATACCTGAACATCATGTGGTCATAAATGAACACCCAGTTGTATGCGGCCATATCTGAGCACTGAACACCATTTTGCCATACCTGAATACCCAGTTGTATGTGACCATACCTGAATACCCAGTTGTATGTGACCATACCTGAACACCCAGTTGTATGAGGCCATACACGGTTGGTAGGATGTACAGTTGCCACAGCCAGCGGCGCACAGTTTGCAGATGTACATCAGGTCATATGTGCCGTCTCCGCCCTGCTGGTGACGACCCTCATAGGCCACTAGGTGACAGAAGGTCAGGTCAGGTCAGGTCAGGTCAGGTCAGGTCAGGTCAGGTCAGGTCAGGTCAGGTTAGGTCAGGTCAGGTCAGGTCAGGTCAGGTCTGGGCACAGCGACAGGTCAGGACAGGTCAGGGCAGCGACAGGTCAGGGCAGCGACAGGTCAGGCCAGGTCAGGTCAGGTCGACAGGTCAGGACAGATCAGGACACAGGTCAGGTCAGGACAGATCAGGTCAGGTCAGGTCAGGTCAGGTCAGGTCAGGTCAGGTCAGGTCAGGTCAGGTCAGGTCAGGTCAGGTCAGGTCAGGTCGGGGCACATGTCAGGGCACAGGTCAGGGCAGGTCAGGTCAGGTCAGGTCAGGTCAGGTCAGGTCAGGTCAGGTCAGGTCAGGTCAGGTCAGGTCAGGTCAGGTCAGGTCAGGTCAGGTCAGGTCAGGTCAGGTCAGGTCAGGTCAGGTCAGGTCAGGTCAGGTCAGGTCAGGTCAGGTCAGGTCAGGTCAGGTCAGGTCAGGTCAGGTCAGGTCAGGTCAGGTCAGGTCAGGTCAGGTCAGGTCAGGTCAGGACAGCGACAGGTCCGGGTGGGCTATAACAGATCAAGACACAGACTGATCGGTGAAGATCTGCAGAGGGACGGGCCTGGCTACGTCAGATCAGTGAGGGACGGGCCTGGCTACGTCAGATCAGTGAGGGACGGGCCTGGCTACGGCGGAGCAGTGAGGGACGGGCCTGCTACGTCAGATCAGTGAGGGACGGGCCTGGCTACGGCGGAGCAGTGAGGGACGGGCCTGGCTACGTCGGAGCAGTGAGGGACGGGCCTGGCTACGTCAGATCAGTGAGGGACGGGCCTGCTACGTCAGATCAGTGAGGGACGGGCCTGCTACGGCGGAGCAGTGAGGGACGGGCCTGGCTACGTCAGATCAGTGAGGGACGGGCCTGGCTACGGCGGAGCAGTGAGGGACGGGCCTGCTACGTCAGATCAGTGAGGGACGGGCCTGGCTACGTCGGAGCAGTGAGGGACAGGCCTGGATACGTCAGAGCCGTGAGGGACGGGCCTGGCTACGGCGGAGCAGTGAGGGACGGGCCTGCTACGTCAGATCAGTGAGGGACGGGCCTGGCTACGTCGGAGCAGTAAGGGACGGGTCTGGCTACGTCGGAACAGTGAGGGACGGGCCTGGCTACGGCGGAGCAGTGAGGGACGGGCCTGCTACGTCAGATCAGTGAGGGACGGGCCTGGCTACGTCGGAACAGTGAGGGACGGGCCTGGCTACGGCGGAGCAGTGAGGGACGGGCCTGGCTACGTCGGAGCAGTGAGGGACGGGCCTGTCACGTCAGATCAGTGAGGGACGGGCCTGGCTACGTCGGAGCCGTGAGGGACGGGCCTGGCTACGTCGGAGCAGTGAGGGACGGGCCTGCTACGTCAGATCAGTGAGGGACGGGCCTGGCTACGTCAGATCAGTGAGGGACGGGCCTGGCTACGTCAGATCAGTGAGGGACGGGCCTGGCTACGTCGGAGCAGTGAGGGACGGGCCTGGCTACGGCGGAGCAGTGAGGGACGGGCCTGGCTACGGCGGAGTAGTGAGGGACGGGCCTGGCTACGGCGGAGCAGTGAGGGACGGACCTGGCTACGGCGGAGCAGTGAGGGACGGGTCTGCTACGTCAGATCAGTGAGGGACGGGCCTGGCTACGTCGGAGCAGTGAGGGACGGGCCTGCTACGTCAGATCAGTGAGGGACGAGCCTGGCTACGTCGGAGCAGTGAGGGACGGGCCTGGCTACGGCGGAGCAGTGAGGGACGGGCCTGGCTACGTCGGAGCAGTGAGGGACGGGCCTGGCTACGGCGGAGCAGTGAGGGACGGGCCTGGCTACGGCGGAGCAGTGAGGGACGGACCTGGCTACGGCGGAGCAGTGAGGGACGGGTCTGCTACGTCAGATCAGTGAGGGACGGGCCTGGCTACGTCGGAGCAGTGAGGGACGGGCCTGCTACGTCAGATCAGTGAGGGACGGGCCTGGCTACGTCGGAGCAGTGAGGGACGGGCCTGGCTACGGCGGAGCAGTGAGGGACGGGCCTGGCTACGTCGGAGCAGTGAGGGACGGGCCTGGCTACGGCGGAGCAGTGAGGGACGGGCCTGGCTACGGCGGAGCAGTGAGGGACGGGCCTGGCTACGTCGGAGCAGTGAGGGACGGGCCTGCTACGGCGGAGCAGTGAGGGACGGGCCTGGCTACGTCAGATCAGTGAGGGACGGGCCTGGCTACGGCGGAGCAGTGAGGGACGGGCCTGGCTACGGCGGAGCAGTGAGGGACGGGCCTGGCTACGGCGGAGCAGTGAGGGACGGGCCTGCTACGTCAGATCAGTGAGGGACGGGCCTGGCTACGTCGGAGCCGTGAGGGACGGGCCTGGCTACGGCGGAGCAGTGAGGGACGGGCCTGGCTACGGCGGAGCAGTGAGGGACGGGCCTGGCTACGTCGGAGCAGTGAGGGACGGGCCTGGCTACGTCGGAGCAGTGAGGGACGGGCCTGGCTACGTCGGAGCAGTGAGGGACGGGCCTGCTACGGCGGAGCAGTGAGGGACGGGCCTGGCTACGTCAGATCAGTGAGGGACGTGCCTGGCTACGGCGGAGCAGTGAGGGACGGGCCTGGCTACGGCGGAGCAGTGAGGGACGGGCCTGGCTACGTCGGAGCAGTGAGGGACGGGCCTGGCTACGTCAGATCAGTGAGGGACGGGCCTGCTACGGCGGAGCAGTGAGGGACGGGCCTGGCTACGTCAGATCAGTGAGGGACGGGCCTGGCTACGGCGGAGCAGTGAGGGACGGGCCTGGCTACGGCGGAGCAGTGAGGGACGGGCCTGGCTACGTCAGATCAGTGAGGGACGGGCCTGGCTACGTCGGAGCAGTGAGGGACGGGCCTGGCTACGTCGGAGCAGTGAGGGACGGGCCTGGCTACGTCGGAGCAGTGAGGGACGGGCCTGCTACGGCGGAGCAGTGAGGGACGGGCCTGCTACGGCGGAGCAGTGAGGGACGGGCCTGGCTGCGTCGGAGCAGTGAGGGACGGGCCTGGCTACGGCGGAGCAGTGAGGGACGGGCCTGCTACGTCAGATCAGTGAGGGACGGGCCTGGCTACGGCGGAGCAGTGAGGGACGGGCCTGGCTACGTCGGAGCAGTGAGGGACGGGCCTGGCTACGTCGGAGCAGTGAGGGACGGACCTGGCTACGTCGGAGCAGTGAGGGACGGGCCTGGCTACGTCGGAGCAGTGAGTGACGGGCCTGGCTACGTCGGAGCAGTGAGGGACGGGCCTGGCTACGTCGGAGCAGTGAGGGACGGGCCTGGCTACGTCAGATCAGTGAGGGACGGGCCTGGCTACGGCGGAGCAGTGAGGGACGGGCCTGGCTACGTCAGATCAGTGAGGGACGGGCCTGCTACGTCAGATCAGTGAGGGACGGGCCTGGCTACGGCGGAGCAGTGAGGGACGGGCCTGCTACGTCAGATCAGTGAGGGACGGGCCTGCTACGTCAGAGCAGTGAGGGACGGGCCTGGCTACGTCAGATCAGTGCAGGTATGTCCCTCCGTAGCTTAGGGCGGTTCAGACTCAGACCAAATATGATTCCGAGTTACACGGCGGTTATCAAGATTAAGAGCTCTATCACTGACGCCATCATTGAGTGAGTGCGTGAATAATAACTTGTCACGCTAAATATACATATATTTCAACAAACTTCTTCACCAAAAATGACAGCAACAACACACAATTATAACAACATCAACCGAAGATTACCGAGTAACTTGCAGAACCAACAGTTGTAAGCCATCTGGCCTGATGTGCTGGGACAATCATTGTCACATTGACACCAGGTGTCACCATGTCCTAGTTTACCGTAGCTGACACCACTGTTGCCGGACCTCTCCTCTCTCCTCTCTCTCTCTGCCGTACCTCCCCTCTCTACCTACCTTCGACACTGGTTCCGTCAAATACTGGCTGTCCTCCTGTGGCAAAAAAGCCGGGACGGCAACGGCATATGTAGCCTCCGCGCACCCAGCCCCGACCGGGGGTGAAGGAGCACTAGAAACAGGCATAGGTCAGCAGTGAACCAACACTGATAACACACAGGTCAGCAGTGAACCAACACTGATAACACACTGGTCAGCAGTCAACCAACACTGATAACACATAGGTTAGCAGTGAACCAACACCGATAACACACAGGTCAGCAGTGAATCAACACTGATAACACACAGGTCACCAGTGAACCAACACTGATAACACAAACACCAACGCACCAACGCGCCAACGCGCGCACACACACACACCCACTCACCCACACATCCACACACCCACACATCCACGCACCCTCACACCCACACACCCACAGTGAACCAACACTGATAACACAGAGTTCAGCAGTGAGCCAACACTGACAACACACATGTCAGCAGTGAACCAACACTGATAACACAGAGCTCAGCAGTGAACCTACACTGATAACACACATGTCAGCAGTGCACCATGTCTGAAGGACACCGACTTTTTTGCATCTATTAATTTCATTAGTTTTTAAATTACAAATATCACGTTATGATTGCAATATTGTTGCCTTCTATTTTATTTCGTTTAACATGTTTTTGGCTAGGTTACTTTAGTATTTTAATACCTTTATATTGATGTACAATATCAATCCATTTGAAAACAGTATTTCGCCATAATAACATGCTCGCTCTATTATAAGGAAAATACAAACATTCAAGGCCGTTATTCCTATGTCTCACCGTGGTCGTCTCGTGACACTTATGAGAGCCCCGGAACATGTTTAGCTGCTCCGAGGAGTTGCTGTTCTCACCCCCGGTGACGTCAGAGCTTCCCTCAGTGACGTCGCACTGGTTGATGTCTAGACGTGAGACATCCACGTCAAAACTGATGAAGCTGTTCACCCTGAAACAGCAGCATATAAGTATGCTGCTCGGGGATGCTAATTTATGATATTGTGTGCACCGACTTTTCGGGGTATATGGCTACACTTCTTTGTCAGTCTTGGCAGCTGTGACTCAACATTAATATTATATACAGAATGTTAGTTCGTCATCGCTGATATGCCCAGCAAGTCGCCAGTAAAGACAAGGTTCTACTCACCGAGGAATAACGCTTATATATTTGAATCATTGACGTAACTTAGCGAAACTTGACCACACGAAGCCTAAAAACCTAGTTAGTAAATTAATCGCAGCTTACACAATAGTTTATTACTTTTTTTTTAACTTATAGTATATTTTTGTTTGCAACGCCTTGTTTTACGATATAATTCATTGCACGGATTCAGACAGTTTATTTATCAGGAATGTGTGTCCTTACTCTATGCCATTTCCACAACTTCCTAAAATGTTTGTCTTCCTCTTTGTTCCACTGGTGGCCATTTTGCAGTATTCACAAATGTGCATGAAACCACCGCTTGCCCACCGAAGCCGACGGTACTTCAGCCGACCGCTATCCACCGGATTTCGCCAGTTATGACCGGATTTCGCCAGCTATAACCGGATCTAACCGCCGCCCACGCCGGGTGCCTCCCCTCAGTCCGACTTCGTTGAAACACCGTCCGTCCTGTCCGCATCTGGCTTTATAAATAGCCGCCGGCTGAATACGGCCCACTGAATGCTGACAGATGAGACGACGACTCGATCAGCCGAGGTAGCGACACGGGGGACAGATGAGACGACTCGATCAGCCGAGGTTGCGACACGGGGGACAGATGAGACGACTCGATCAGCCGAGGTAGCGACACGGGGACAGATGAGACGACTCGATCATCCGAGGTAGCGACACGGGGGACAGATGAGACGACTCGAGCAGCTGAGGACCGACCGACCGACCGGCCGACCGGCCGACCGGCCGACCGGCCGACCGGCCGACCGGCCGACCGGCCGACCGGCCGACCGGCCGACCGGCCGACCGGCCGACCGGCCGACCGGCCGACCGGCCGACCGGCCGACCGGCCGACCGGCCGACCGGCCGACCGGCCGACCGGCCGACCGACCGACCGACCGACCGACCGACCGACCGACCGACCGACCGACCGACCGACCGACCGACCGACCGACCGACCGACCGACCGACCGACCGACCGACCGACCGACCGACCGACCGACCGACCGACCGACCGACCGACCGACCGACCGACCGACCGACCGACCGACCGACCGACCGACCGACCGACCGACCGACCGACCGACCGACCGACCGACCGACCGACCGACCGACCGACCGACCGACCGACCGACCGACCGACCGACCGACCGACCGACCGACCGACCGACCGACCGACCGACCGACCGACCGACCGACCGACCGACCGACCGACCGACCGACCGACCGACCGACCGACCGACCGACCGACCGACCGACCGACCGACCGACCGACCGACCGACCGACCGACCGACCGACCGACCGACCGACCGACCGACCGACCGACCGACCGACCGACCGACCGACCGACCGACCGACCGACCGACCGACCGACCGACCGACCGACCGACCGACCGACCGACCGACCGACCGACCGACCGACCGACCGACCGACCGACCGACCGACCGACCGACCGACCGACCGACCGACCGACCGACCGACCGACCGACCGACCGACCGACCGACCGACCGACCGACCGACCGACCGACCGACCGACCGACCGACCGACCGACCGACCGACCGACCGACCGACCGACCGACCGACCGACCGACCGACCGACCGACCGACCGACCGACCGACCGACCGACCGACCGACCGACCGACCGACCGACCGACCGACCGACCGACCGACCGACCGACCGACCGACCGACCGACCGACCGACCGACCGACCGACCGACCGACCGACCGACCGACCGACCGACCGACCGACCGACCGACCGACCGACCGACCGACCGACCGACCGACCGACCGACCGACCGACCGACCGACCGACCGACCGACCGACCGACCGACCGACCGACCGTCCGACCGTCCGACCGTCCGACCGTCCGACCGTCCGACCGTCCGACCGTCCGACCGTCCGACCGTCCGACCGTCCGACCGTCCGACCGTCCGACCGTCCGACCGTCCGACCGTCCGACCGTCCGACCGTCCGACCGTCCGACCGTCCGACCGTCCGACCGTCCGACCGTCCGACCGTCCGACCGTCCGACCGTCCGACCGTCCGACCGTCCGACCGTCCGACCGTCCGACCGTCCGACCGTCCGACCGTCCGACCGTCCGACCGTCCGACCGTCCGACCGTCCGACCGTCCGACCGTCCGACCGTCCGACCGTCCGACCGTCCGACCGTCCGACCGTCCGACCGTCCGACCGTCCGACCGTCCGACCGTCCGACCGTCCGACCGTCCGACCGTCCGACCGTCCGACCGTCCGACCGTCCGACCGTCCGACCGTCCGACCGTCCGACCGTCCGACCGTCCGACCGTCCGACCGTCCGACCGTCCGACCGTCCGACCGTCCGACCGTCCGACCGTCCGACCGTCCGACCGTCCGACCGTCCGACCGTCCGACCGTCCGACCGTCCGACCGTCCGACCGTCCGACCGTCCGACCGTCCGACCGTCCGACCGTCCGACCGTCCGACCGTCCGACCGTCCGACCGTCCGACCGTCCGACCGTCCGACCGTCCGACCGTCCGACCGTCCGACCGTCCGACCGTCCGACCGTCCGACCGTCCGACCGTCCGACCGTCCGACCGTCCGACCGTCCGACCGTCCGACCGTCCGACCGTCCGACCGTCCGACCGTCCGACCGTCCGACCGTCCGACCGTCCGACCGTCCGACCGTCCGACCGTCCGACCGTCCGACCGTCCGACCGTCCGACCGTCCGACCGTCCGACCGTCCGACCGTCCGACCGTCCGACCGTCCGACCGTCCGACCGTCCGACCGTCCGACCGTCCGACCGTCCGACCGTCCGACCGTCCGACCGTCCGACCGTCCGACCGTCCGACCGTCCGACCGTCCGACCGTCCGACCGTCCGACCGTCCGACCGTCCGACCGTCCGACCGTCCGACCGTCCGACCGTCCGACCGTCCGACCGTCCGACCGTCCGACCGTCCGACCGTCCGACCGTCCGACCGTCCGACCGTCCGACCGTCCGACCGTCCGACCGTCCGACCGTCCGACCGTCCGACCGTCCGACCGTCCGACCGTCCGACCGTCCGACCGTCCGACCGTCCGACCGTCCGACCGTCCGACCGTCCGACCGTCCGACCGTCCGACCGTCCGACCGTCCGACCGTCCGACCGTCCGACCGTCCGACCGTCCGACCGTCCGACCGTCCGACCGTCCGACCGTCCGACCGTCCGACCGTCCGACCGTCCGACCGTCCGACCGTCCGACCGTCCGACCGTCCGACCGTCCGACCGTCCGACCGTCCGACCGTCCGACCGTCCGACCGTCCGACCGTCCGACCGTCCGACCGTCCGACCGTCCGACCGTCCGACCGTCCGACCGTCCGACCGTCCGACCGTCCGACCGTCCGACCGTCCGACCGTCCGACCGTCCGACCGTCCGACCGTCCGACCGTCCGACCGTCCGACCGTCCGACCGTCCGACCGTCCGACCGTCCGACCGTCCGACCGTCCGACCGTCCGACCGTCCGACCGTCCGACCGTCCGACCGTCCGACCGTCCGACCGTCCGACCGTCCGACCGTCCGACCGTCCGACCGTCCGACCGTCCGACCGTCCGACCGTCCGACCGTCCGACCGTCCGACCGTCCGACCGTCCGACCGTCCGACCGTCCGACCGTCCGACCGTCCGACCGTCCGACCGTCCGACCGTCCGACCGTCCGACCGTCCGACCGTCCGACCGTCCGACCGTCCGACCGTCCGACCGTCCGACCGACCGACCGACCGACCGACCGACCGACCGACCGACCGACCGACCGACCGACCGACCGACCGACCGACCGACCGACCGACCGACCGACCGACCGACCGACCGACCGACCGACCGACCGACCGACCGACCGACCGACCGACCGACCGACCGACCGACCGACCGACCGACCGACCGACCGACCGACCGACCGACCGACCGACCGACCGACCGACCGACCGACCGACCGACCGACCGACCGACCGACCGACCGACCGACCGACCGACCGACCGACCGACCGACCGACCGACCGACCGACCGACCGACCGACCGACCGACCGACCGACCGACCGACCGACCGACCGACCGACCGACCGACCGACCGACCGACCGACCGACCGACCGACCGACCGACCGACCGACCGACCGACCGACCGACCGACCGACCGACCGACCGACCGACCGACCGACCGACCGACCGACCGACCGACCGACCGACCGACCGACCGACCGACCGACCGACCGACCGACCGACCGACCGACCGACCGACCGACCGACCGACCGACCGACCGACCGACCGACCGACCGACCGACCGACCGACCGACCGACCGACCGACCGACCGACCGACCGACCGACCGACCGACCGACCGACCGACCGACCGACCGACCGACCGACCGACCGACCGACCGACCGACCGACCGACGACCGACCGACCGACCGACCGACCGACCGACCGACCGACCGACCGACCGACCGACCGACCGACCGACCGACCGACCGACCGACCGACCGACCGACCGACCGAGACCGACCGACCGACCGACCGACCGACCGACCGACCGACCGACCGACCGACCGACCGACCGACCGACCGACCGACCGACCGACCGACCGACCGACCGACCGACCGACCGACCGACCGACCGACCGACCGACCGACCGACCGACCGACCGACCGACCGACCGACCGACCGACCGACCGACCGACCGACCGACCGACCGACCGACCGACCGACCGACCGACCGACCGACCGACCGACCGACCGACCGACCGACCGACCGACCGACCGACCGACCGACCGACCGACCGACCGACCGACCGACCGACCGACCGACCGACCGACCGACCGACCGACCGACCGACCGACCGACCGACCGACCGACCGACCGACCGACCGACCGACCGACCGACCGACCGACCGACCGACCGACCGACCGACCGACCGACCGACCGACCGACCGACCGACCGACCGACCGACCGACCGACCGACCGACCGACCGACCGACCGACCGACCGACCGACCGACCGACCGACCGACCGACCGACCGACCGACCGACCGACCGACCGACCGACCGACCGACCGACCGACCGACCGACAGACCGACCGACCGACCGACAGACCGACAGACCGACAGACCGACAGACCGACAGGCCGACAGGCCGACAGGCCGACAGGCCGACAGGCCGACAGGCCGACAGACCGACAGACCGACAGACCGACAGACCGACAGACCGACAGACCGACAGACCGACAGACCGACAGACCGACAGACCGACAGACCGACAGACCGACAGACCGACAGACCGACAGACCGACAGACCGACAGACCGACAGACCGACAGACCGACAGACCGACAGACCGACAGACCGACAGACCGACAGACCGACAGACCGACAGACCGACAGACCGACAGACCGACAGACCGACAGACCGACAGACCGACAGACCGACAGACCGACAGACCGACAGACCGACAGACCGACAGACCGACAGACCGACAGACCGACAGACCGACAGACCGACAGACCGACAGACCGACAGACCGACAGACCGACAGACCGACAGACCGACAGACCGACAGACCGACAGACCGACAGACCGACAGACCGACAGACCGACAGACCGACAGACCGACAGACCGACAGACCGACAGACCGACAGACCGACAGACCGACAGACCGACAGACCGACAGACCGACAGACCGACAGACCGACAGACCGACAGACCGACAGACCGACAGACCGACAGACCGACAGACCGACAGACCGACAGACCGACAGACCGACAGACCGACAGACCGACAGACCGACAGACCGACAGACCGACAGACCGACAGACCGACAGACCGACAGACCGACAGACCGACAGACCGACAGACCGACAGACCGACAGACCGACAGACCGACAGACCGACAGACCGACAGACCGACAGACCGACAGACCGACACACCGACAGACCGACAGACCGACAGACCGACAGACCGACAGACCGACAGACCGACAGACCGACAGACCGACAGACCGACAGACCGACAGACCGACAGACCGACAGACCGACAGACCGACAGACCGACAGACCGACAGACCGACAGACCGACAGACCGACAGACCGACAGACCGACAGACCGACAGACCGACAGACCGACAGACCGACAGACCGACAGACCGACAGACCGACAGACCGACAGACCGACAGACCGACAGACCGACAGACCGACAGACCGACAGACCGACAGACCGACAGACCGACAGACCGACAGACCGACAGACCGACAGACCGACAGACCGACAGACCGACAGACCGACAGACCGACAGACCGACAGACCGACAGACCGACAGACCGACAGACCGACAGACCGACAGACCGACAGACCGACAGACCGACAGACCGACAGACCGACAGACCGACAGACCGACAGACCGACAGACCGACAGACCGACAGACCGACAGACCGACAGACCGACAGACCGACAGACCGACAGACCGACAGACCGACAGACCGACAGACCGACAGACCGACAGACCGACAGACCGACAGACCGACAGACCGACAGACCGACAGACCGACAGACCGACAGACCGACAGACCGACAGACCGACAGACCGACAGACCGACAGACCGACAGACCGACAGACCGACAGACCGACAGACCGACAGACCGACAGACCGACAGACCGACAGACCGACAGACCGACAGACCGACAGACCGACAGACCGACAGACCGACAGACCGACAGACCGACAGACCGACAGACCGACAGACCGACAGACCGACAGACCGACAGACCGACAGACCGACAGACCGACAGACCGACAGACCGACAGACCGACAGACCGACAGACCGACAGACCGACAGACCGACAGACCGACAGACCGACAGACCGACAGACCGACAGACCGACAGACCGACAGACCGACAGACCGACAGACCGACAGACCGACAGACCGACAGACCGACAGACCGACAGACCGACAGACCGACAGACCGACAGACCGACAGACCGACAGACCGACAGACCGACAGACCGACAGACCGACAGACCGACAGACCGACAGACCGACAGACCGACAGACCGACAGACCGACAGACCGACAGACCGACAGACCGACAGACCGACAGACCGACAGACCGACAGACCGACAGACCGACAGACCGACAGACCGACAGACCGACAGTCTGGGAGCGGCTGAAAAATGTCAGGAAGTTCTAGACGTGGTCTGTATGGCGGAGTTCGGCGACGCGAGGATCAGACGAATCAGCTGCTTCTGTTTCGGATGCATTGGTGAGGCGAAAAATAGCGCGTGGGGGTGTTCTTGAAATCGATCGTGGGGGTGTTCTTGATATCGATCGTGGGGGTGTTCTTGATATCGATCGCGGGGGTGTTCTTGATATCGATCGCGGGGGTGTTCTTGATATCGATCGTGGGGGTGTTCTTGATATCGATCGCGGGGGTGTTCTTGATATCGATCGCGGGGGTGTTCTTGATATCGATCGTGGGGGTGTTCTTGATCTTGATCGCGGGGGTGTTCTTGATATCGATCGTGGGGGTATCCTTGATATAGATCGCGGGGGTGTTCTTGATATCGATCGTGGGGATGTTCTTGATATCGATCGCGGGGGTGTTCTTGATATCGATCGTGGGGGTGTTCTTGATATCGATCGTGGGGGTGTTCTTGATTTCGATCGGGGGGGGGGGGAGGTTCTTGATATCGATCGTGGGGGTGTTCTTGATATCGATCGTGGGAGTGTTCTTGATATCGATCGCGGGGGTGTTCTTGATCTGGATCGGGGGGGGGGAGGGGTGTTCTTGATATCGATTTTGGGGGTGTTCTTGATATCGATCGGAGGGGTGTTCTTGATATCGATCGTGGGGGTATCCTTGATATCAATCGCGGGGTGTTCTTGATATCGATCGTGGGGGTGTTCTTGATATCGATCGGAGGGGTGTTCTTGATATCGATCGCGGGGGGTTCTTGATATCGATCGTGGGGATGTTCTTGATATCGATCGTGGGGGTGTTCTTGATCTTGATCGCGGGGGTGTTCTTGACATCGATCGCGGGGTTGTTCTTAATATCGATCGCGGGAGTGTTCTTGATATCGATCGTGGGGGTGTTCTTGATATCGATCGCGGGCGTGTTCTTGATATCGATCGTGGGGGTGTTCTTGATATCGATCGTGGGGGTGTTCTTGATCTTGATCGTGGGGGTGTTCTTGATATCGATCGTGGGGGTGTTCTTGATCTTGATCGCGGGGGTGTTTTTGATATCGATCGTGGGGGTGTTCTTGATATCGATCGGAGGGGTGTTCTTGATATCGATCGTGGGGGTATCCTTGATATCGATCGTGGGGGTGTTCTTGATCTTGATCGTGGGGGTGTTGTTGATATCGATCGCGGGGGTGTTCTTGATATCGATCGCGGGGGTGTTCTTGATATCGATTGCGGGCGTGTTCTTGATATCGATTGCGGGCGTGTTCTTGATATCGATCGTGAGGGTGTTCTGGATATCGATCGTGGGGGTGTTCTTGATATCGATCGTGGGGGTGTTCTTGATCTTGATCGCGGAGGTGTTCTTAATATCGATCGCGGGAGTGTTCTTGATATCGATTGCGGGCGTGTTCTTGATATCGATCGTGGGGGTGTTCTTGATATCGATCGTGGGGGTGTTCTTGATCTTGATCGCGGGGGTGTTCTTGATATCGATCGTGGGGGTATCCTTGATATCGATCGTGGGGGTGTTCTTTATATCGATCGTGAGGGTGTTCTGGATATCGATCGTGGGGGTGTTCTTGATATCGATCGGAGGGGTGTTCTTGATATCGATCGTGGGGGTATCCTTGATATCGATTGTGGGGGTGTTCTTGATCTTGATCGCGGGGGTGTTCTTGATATCGATCGTGGGGGTGTTCTGGATATCGATCGCGGGGGTGTTCTTGACATCGATCGTGGGGTTGTTCTTAATATCGATCGCGGGAGTGTTCTTGATATCGATCGCGGGGGTGTTCTTGATATCGATCGTGGGGGTGTTCTTGATATCGATCGTGGGGGTGTTCTTGATATCGATCGGAGGGGTGCTCTTGATATCGATCGTGGGGGTATCCTTGATATCGATCGTGGGGTGTTCTTTATATCGATCGTGAGGGTGTTCTGGATATCGATCGCGGGGGTGTTCTTGATATCGATCGTGGGGGTGTTCTTGATCTTGATCGCGGGGGTGTTCTTGATATCGATCGCGGGAGTGTTCTTGATATCGATCGCGGGGGTGTTCTTGATATCGATCGCGGGCGTGTTCTTGATATCGATCGGGGGGTGTTCTTGATCTTGATTGCGGGGTGTTCTTGATATCGATCGTGGGGGTATCCTTGATATCGATCGTGGGGGTGTTCTTGATCTTGATCGTGGGGGTGTTCTTGATATCGATCGTGGGGGTGTTCTTGATATCGATCGTGGGGGTGTTCTTGATATGGACCGGTGCCTCCGTAGCGGTGGAGTTGGGTCATATGTGGATCTGGCGTGGGGGTGTTCTTGATATGGACTGGTGCCTCCGTAGCGGTGGAGTTGGGTCATATGTGGATCTGGCGTGGGGGTGTTCTTGATATCGGCCGGTGCCTCCGTAGCGGTGGAGTTGGGTCATATGTGGATCCTGGCGTGGGGGTGTTCCGATGGTGCGATATAACGAGAATCACCTGTCTGTCACGTGATGTGTGTCACGCAGTAACAGGACAGTGCAGTTTGTCACCGCCACTGACAGACAGCGCCACTGACAGACAGCGCCACTGACAGCACGATTAATTTAGGGCACGCGATAGTCGTATTTTTGTGTGAGGTGACTGGTATTGCGAGACTACTCATCAAACTGAAGCTGTTTTTGAAGTTGACAATACAATGGCTAGTTAATTGGATCATTATTTTTGTTGACCTGCAAAAATCGTTATTTCGTTATTTACGCATACCTTGTGGCCCTGCAGATAATCGTTCGTTCAATTTACGTATTTTACAGTATCTGTCGTAAATTGGCCAATACAATGTCGAAAAAAATAAATGGGTCGAAAACCCTGAAGCCGCAGCCTGATTCCTCATCTTCTACTTTTTACTACTATTTGGCCCCGACCTAAAGCCACTTGAGTTGAGTCACACAGTTGAATGGGTGAATACGGTTGGCGATAATTCCTGTAAAATGAATATTTCAACCGCCATTTTTGAAATTCATGCTTAATTGTGCTATTGTGTATTTATTCATATTGATTTTTCACTTTCCTCTGCAGTACAATATATACCCACTACCCCAATATTGACCTATCAGAGTCCTCGTGGTCAGAAGTAACATTATCGCCTTACCTCTGTCCTGGATGGTCGGGATGAGCGGACTAACCTTCTCGCCTTACCTCTGTCCTGGATGGTCGGGGTGAGCGGGCTAACCTTCTCGCCTTACCTCTGTCCTAGATGGTCGGGATGAGCGGACTAACCTTCTCGCCTTACCTCTGTCCTGGGTGGTCGGGATGAGCGGACTAACCTTCTCGCCTTACCTCTGTCCTGGATGGTCGGGGTGAGCGGGCTAACCTTCTCGCCTTACCTCTGTCCTGGATGGTCGGGGTGAGCGGGCTAACCTTCTTGCCTTACCTCTGTCCTGAATGGTCGGGGTGAGCGGGCTAACCTTCTCGCCTTACCTCTGTCCTGGATGGTCGGGGTGAGCGGGCTAACCTTCTCGCCTTACCTCTGTCCTGGGTGGTCGGGGTGAGCGGGTACCCGGACTGTATAGGACAGCAACCACCGCCTCCTCTGGCAGCACAGGTACGGGTGGGTCCACACGCCCCGCTCCAACAGGGCGGGGTCCCGCGCCAGGTGCTGACCGGGCACGTACTCGGCGTACCTGTCGGCACCGCAGCAGCGCAGGATGGTGGCTTAGTGATGTGATCCAGAGAGGCGGGTTCGAATCTCATGACGGTCGCCTTTTTAGCGTTGGAGGAAGTATATTATTGAGTTATATACATGAATTCAGTTGCAGTAATTGACTAGGCATTCACTGTTGCAAGTACAAAATAAAGAAACAATCAAAGATTAACTGATAAAACATGAAATGAATGATACTTATGCTAACCCAACAGTGATACATAAACCCATTAAGTCACATCATGACATCACCATATATGACGTCATTTCCTACCTATCTCCGAGGAACCAGGGCTGGCGGGCCAGCTCTGCCATCTCCTCCGGTTCCCTGACAATGGTAACCAGAGGTGGGTGCGGCAGGCCGGGGGCTGGCCGCCGCTGCCGGGCGGGGCGCACCAGCACGGCTGCCAGGGGCGCCCCTGAGCTGGAGTTGAGGGCAACCGAGCGCGCTTCGAGCAGGTACTGTAGACGGGGCTGCAGGGTCTGCAGAGTGACCGAGAGCAGCGCTGTGGCGGGGAGGGCAGACGGGGGTTACTGTCACAGAGCGACCGAGAGCAGCGCTGCGACGGGGAAGGGAGACGGGGTTACTGTCACGGAGCGACCGAGAGCAGAGCTGCGACGCGGAGGGCGGACGGGGGTTACTGTCACAGAGCGACTGAGAGCAGCGCTGCGGCGGGGAGGGCATACGGGGGTTACTGTCACAGAGCGACCGAGAGCAGCGCTGCGGCGGGGAGGGCAGACGGGGGTTACTGTCACAGAGCGACCGAGAGCAGAGCTGCGGCGGGGAGGGCAGACGGGGGCTACTGTCACAGAGCGACCGAGAGCAGCGCTGCGGCGGGGAGGGCAGACGGGGGTTACTGTCACAGAGCGACCGAGAGCAGAGCTGCGGCGGGGAGGGCAGACGGGGGCTACTGTCACAGAGCGACCGAGAGCAGCGCTGCGGCGGGGAGGGCAGACGGGGGCTACTGTCGCAGAGCGACCGAGAGCAGCGCTGCGGCGGGGAGGGCAGACTTGGAGATAGCCAAGTGTCACTTGGCGATAGCCACTAGGCTATTGTGGCTAGCATAATCTCCTATAGTTATCGTCAAGTGCCACTTGGATATTTCTGCCACTTGGCGATAGCCAAGGTTGCAGAGTCTGTAGAGCAACCTAAAGAGCTTTGCTAAGGGGGAGCACGCGAGGGGGGGGGGGGTGGAAGGTCACTTTAACTGTGGCGAGGAGGGCAGACTTCGCTGTAACTGTTAGCAACCGATAAGGGTGAGGGTGGCTGTTCTATGAGGAGACATCCCGAGGTGACGAGTGTCCGAGGACAAGCAAGAATGGCCGACTTCACATCAGGAGGCGTCCAAATGGACTCTGTGTTGTTAACTTTTCTGCGAAGCATTTGCCCAAATGTAAATCTGTTCATAAATGTACTCAATAAATTAATTATGTTGTAAGCTTGCCCGTGAGTCGCAGGCAGCAGGTAATTCAAAACTTCAAATTGTATTATTTCTGCATGTATTTCCATCGGTAATATTGGAGAATGGACGTGTTGTGATTTTTTCGCCAATTACAAAATTAGAATCTACGTATTCCATTTCATATTGAACATATAAATAATAATGAATTTAAACCACGTCTGCATATTTGTTTCATTTTGTAACGGACAACCAGAAACGGAGGCCGTGATGGCTGTGACGTCACGAGTCGTATCGCTCCGGGCACCATCTATACAACGCTAGTGGCGCCGCCCGTACAACCTGGCTCAGTTGACCTGACCTGCTGGCCGAGGGCGCCACAGGCCGACTAAGAGCCCCTCAGACTGACAGAGGATCCCCTTAGGCCGAACGGGTCCCATAGGCCGACCGAGGGCCGTCATGCCGACTAACCTAGGGGCCCTCAGGACGGCCTGGGGCCCTCTTAGGCCAGCCGAGGGCCCCTTCATCATCATCATCAACATGTTTATTGTTCTATAACATATTTATATGGTACACATAAGTTAAAGTTGGCGCAAAGGCTGGGAGGCTTCTAGGCGCCAACTCGAACACATATCATATACCTAATAACTCGACCGCCGCCGTATCACCCACATATCATATACCTAATAACTCGACCGCCGCCGTATCACCCACATATATACCTAATAACTCGACCGCCGCCGTATCACCCACATATCATATACCTAATAACTCGACCGCCGCCGTATCACCCACATATCATATACCTAATAACTCGACCGCCGCCGTATCTCCCACATATCATATACCTAATAACTGGACCGCCGCCGTATCACCCACATATCATATACCTAATAACTCGACCGCCGCCGTATCTCCCACCGGTCATCGCGTGCAACAGATCATACAGCGCGCGCCCCGCCGGAGCAGCAGACCCACCCGAGCCGGCAAAGGACTACGATTTAATAAACACCAGTGAATCTGTGAGAGTTTTGCAAGTAATTTTGGAAGTGACGGGCCACCACGCGACCGCCGCCGCTACTGAGGTTCGTGCCGTGCAACAGGATTTGTGATTGGATGGATCATCATCATCATCATCAAGTGTATTTTTCAGAATTCAGAAAAATAAAACAAGACAAATAATCGTGGTTAGATTGGTGCAAAAGAATACAATTCTTAAATTAAAGCACCTCTCTAGAATTACTGTTCGTTACTTAACATGAAAATATAAATAACTAACAATAATACATATCTCTATCCACTAACCGCCGCCACATCGCACCACATCCGCCACTCAATAGTTGAATCGGCCGCCTCCAGGCGGCGCCACGTGCCGCCCGCCCCGCCGTCCGCTGCTGGGTGCTTTTAGGTCTGGAATCTTTTTGTTTTGATCAGAAATTTTTGGAACGATTTGGCAACTTCAATTCCTTCGTTTTCACTTAAATCAATACCATGAAGTAAAACTTCAAGCTTGTTTGAGTTATTATTTCGGGGGAAACTTGGCATTATTCGTGAAACTTGGTCGAAAAGTTCTGAGCGTAGCACGTTAAAGCGGGGACAATTTAGAACAAAATGTGCTACATTCTCTCTTGGGTTCCCACACTCGCAGCAAGGGGAAGGGGCTTTTTGAATTTGGAAGAGGTGAGCATTGAGAACTGATGAATCAAGTCTAAGACGAGTATGCAAAATGTTTCCGATCTTTGATCCCATGTTGTTAAATTTTGGAGGGACCTCGGCACCGAATCGAAAATCTATCGCTCTTTTGAAGGATTTGAGGCAAGGATCGGTTCTTGTAGGCTCAGGCAGATCATTCCACTCTCGGGTGGTTTTTGGGATGTAGGATTGCTGGAAGAGTGTTGTTCTATTGTTTGGAAGTGTCAGTGCATTTCGAAGCGCACGTCCTGTGTTCTGGTGTCTTGTTTCCGGTACTATGTCTCTGATGTATTGTGGCATATCAGTACGTGGGTCGAGAAGCTTGTGATAGAAGATTAGTCGGTGTTTAGTGCGTCTAGTGTCCAGCGTGTCCCAACCTAGCTCTATCAATAGTTTATTGCAAGATGTACGAAAGAGTGCCCCAGTCACTAGTCTTGCTGCTCTCATCTGTAGTCGTTCTAGTCTCAGCGTATCTCTAATTGTTATTAGTCCGTCATATACAATGTCACTATAATCACAAATTGGTCGTATGTACGTGCTATATATTTGTACAAGAATGCCACGAGGTAAACATTTGGCAATTGGGTAGACGGGACTCATAGCGATATTCGCTTTTTTGATGATGTTATTGATATGATCGTGAAATCGCAGGTCGGTTGACAAAGTAAGACCGAGATGAGTATGGCTTTTTGTCGATGGTATTGGACAGTTGTTAAATGACAGTGTAGGTAAGCGTGGGGGACGGCATTGGTGAATGTTTCCTGTGTAGTTTTAGCTACATTGAACGTGATGAACCACTTGATACCAAATTCGGAAATAACGTCTAGGTCGTTTTGTAATGATCTGCACGCCGTGTTAAAATCAGGTTGAGGTTTGTTGTAGTGATTGACAGGTGGGTGCAGGTTACTTTGTCTCGAGTATGAAGCGTACAGTGAAGTGTCGTCTGCATAAAAGAGAGATTCATTGTGAGTCTTGTCCTCGAGGTCATTAAGATAAATAAGTGCGAGTAATGGACCCAGCACACTTCCCTGAGGGCATCCAGCGTTAATGATTTGAGAGTTATATAGGCTATTACCGACGCTTACTCTCATTATTCTATCAGTTAGGTAAGATTTCAGCCAGTTGTGGAGCGATCCAGTTATTCCAAATAGTGTTTTGCATTTGTGTAAGAGCCCTGCGTGCCAAATTTTGTCGAAATATTTGCTTATATCCAAAAATATAGCTGTGAAGTCATTTCCATCATCAAGAGATTTGCACAAGCTGTAAACTAAGTAAAGGAGTTGGAGATGTGTACTATGATTTGGTCTATATCCGCTCTGTTTGTCAGTGAGTAGGCCGTTTTCTGAAATGTGTTTGTATATCCGATTAAATACTATTTTTTTCTAAGATTTTTGAGATACAAGGAAGAAGACTGATGGGACGAAAGTTTGACGTGTCGGATGCTGATCCCTTCCTTTTGAAAATAGCGTGAACGTTTGCCTCTTTCCACATTGATGGAAAAATTCCTTGACTTATCGATTTGTTGAATTATTTTGTGACTGGACTGACTATCAAAATTGCTACTAACTTCAAAATTTTGGAGGGTAGATTATCTATCCCGCACGATTTGTTCACATCTAGAGAGATCAGGAGCTTAAGAACCTCATTTCCTCATTATTCCTCACTCTCATTCACTCTCATCACGCAGGATCTGGATTCCTGCGTGAAGTTGTGGTGTAGACTCTGAGATATGTTGCTAATCAATTGGTTTCTATGACGCGTGTATGTCGGGCATGAGAAGATAAAGACGACCGAGGGCCCTTAGGCCAGCCAAGGACCACCTTAACCCTCGCCCTACGGGAGCTTTTTCACCTTCGCCCTACGGGGGGACCTGACAGGCCCCTGTTAACTTCCAAACCAAGCAACTTAGAGCAATGCGGTAAGAACCAGCATGTTGCCTGTCATGAGATCAATCTAACAGTATGCGACTTTTTGGTTTCAGGTTAACGGGTGACCTTCCAGGTCAAGTGAATGACCTCGGATTTACCAAGTCCAGAACAGAGATTTTGCTCTTCAGAAAACCTCAAAATTAGAAATTGATAAATGTAAATAAAAAAGCATGTTCCTAGACCACTTTTGGCTCAGAAATACAGAAAAGTAATTATTTGTTCGTATCTTGTCAAAAAAAATCAAAAAAGTTATTACAAAAATGACGTCATCAGTTTCTTAAACTTAGGGAGCATCACTCAGTCAAAAATGAAAATATTGCTTTGAGATTTGGTATGTGTATTTTCCATACTCAGTTCTTCCACATATATTCCGGTTTTTCTAAAATCTTTGAAAATTTTGATTTTGTGGGGATTTTTCCAAAAACAACCATTTTTTTTATATTTTAGGTGTCAAAAACCAGAAATTTTGAAAATCCGAGATTGCCATTTTAAAGAGAATGCCATTTTGTATCTTTGGTGAATTGTGTTTGCAATTTCCTTTAAAACTCTGTTTTCTACCATTTTTCAAATATGTATCTTTTTCCACAAACATGACGTCATCAAAACATGATTATCTCCCAAACTACTTGAGGAATTTCAATTTAATTTGAACAGCATACGTATAATTATTGTAAACTCAGCTACCACAAATGTCAGCAAGATGCGCTGCATGTGTAAAACGTTATTCAAGAAAAACCTCAAGGAGGGGGGGGGGGGGGCTGTCAGGCCGTAGGGCGAGGGTTAAGCCGGCAGCCGGTTTTAGCCGGTTTTGTTATCAGAAAATGCCCCCCAATTTACATCCCCTGAATACGCCTATAATTTTTTATTTTGGTATTTAACTTTTGATATATTAAAGACCAGTACAGTTGAAGCTCAGCGACGTTGGGGGCATGCAAATCGGTCAAACCACATGGCCGCAATGACCTTTCAAAAACATCCAAAATTTTATTTTTTGTGCCTGCCCCCCATTTTGAACAAGAAATAAATTGCTGGCTCCTATAAGAAAGATCATGTCATGACGAATCGAATGGCGTTTTCCCCATCGAAATCGACCGAGCGTTTTTCGAGATCTCTGGGGGCAGAATCTGACCCCCGCAGGTTGACGTAATTGTGGCCGCCCGCGGGGAATAGGGTTAAAACTATCAATTTACTAATAAATATCCAGTACTTTGGCTTATCACAGCACGTCCATTGTTCATCATACATAACCAGTCCCTATTTTAACTACCGGCAGTAAGCAACGAAATTTAAATTTTGCATCACCATATCTATTGAGTAGTTATGGTATGAAATAGCCATATTCCACTCTTCAGTTGTCGGACTTGTGTTGCGAGCCAGCGAAGACTCACCTTCAGCTGTGAAGTTGCTGTGGACGCTGATAATTTCCGCCACCGTGTCCGCCATGATAGTAAGCCCTTTGTACCTGAAACACCAGCCATGTCACAGAAACCTGCCAACATTTTCAATTAACAGCTGATTGCAATTATAAATGATAAGGCTAACTATTATTGACAGCCTGCCTGTTCATCGAGACACATGACATTCACACCTAATCGACACAGTGACACAGGACATTCACACCTAATCGACACAGTGACACAGGACATTCACACCTAATCGACACAGTGACAAAGGACATTCACACCTAATCGACACAGTGACACAGGATATTCACACCTAATCGACACAGTGACACAGGACATTCACACCTAATCGACACAGTGACACAGGACATTCACACCTAATCGAATGCCTGTTCATCGAGACACAGGACATTCACACCTAATCGACACAGTGACACAGGACATTCACACCTAATCGACACAGTGACAAAGGACATTCACACCTAATCGAATGCCTGTTCATCGAGACACAGGACATTCACACCTAATCGACACAGTGACACAGGACATCCACACCTAATCGACACAGTGACACAGGACATTCACACCTAATCGACACAGTGACACAGGACATTCACACCTAATCGAATGCCTGTTCATCGAGACACAGGACATTCACACCTAATCGAAATCCCTCACCGATTGGCGTCGATAGCACTTATGAAGCAAACCTATGGCATCTGCCCCTGATTTGCTCCTCATATATCGTCTGATCGCCACACTGTCTGATCGTCTGATCGCCACACTGTCTGATCGTCTAATCGCCACACTGTCTGATCGTCTGATCGCCACACTGTCCGATCGTCTGATCGCCACACTGTCTGATCGTCTGATCGCCGCACTGTCTGATCGCCACGCTGTCTGATCGTCTAATCGCCACACTGTCCGATCGTCTGATCGCCACACTGTCTGATCGTCTGATCGCCGCACTGTCTGATCGTTTGATCGCCACACTGTCTGATAGCGACACTGTCTGATCGCCACACTGTCTGATCGTCTGAGCGCCACACTGTCTGATCGTCTGATCGCCGCACTGTCTGATCGTCTGATCGCCGCACTGTCTGATCGTCTGATCGCCACACTGTCTGATAGCCACACTGTCTGATCGCCACACTGTCTGATCGTCTGAGCGCCGCACTGTCCGATCGTCTGATCGCCACACTGTCTGATCGCCACACTGTCCGATCGTCTGATCGCCACAGTGTCTGATCGCCACGCTGTCTGATCGTCTGATCGCCGCACTGTCTGATCGTCTGATCGCCACACTGTCTGATAACCACACTGTCTGATCGCCACACTGTCTGATCGTCTGATCGTCTGATCGCCACACTGTCTGATCGCCACACTGTCTGATCGTCTGATCGCCACACTGTCTGATCGTATGATCGTCTGATCGCCACACTGTCTGATCGTCCGATCGTTAGATCGCCACACTGTCTGATCGTCTGATCGCCACACTGTCTGATCGTCTGATCGCCACACTGTCTGAACGTCTGATCGCCATACTGTCTGATCGTATGATCGCCACACTGTCTGATCGCCACACTGTCTGATCGCCACACTGTCTGATCGTCTGATCATCTGATCGCCACACTGTCTGATCGCCACACTGTCTGATCGTCTGATCGCCACACTGTCTGATCGTCTGATCGTCTGATCGCCACACTGTCTGATCGCCACACTGTCTGATCGCCACACTGTCTGATCGTCTGATCGTCTGATCGCCACACTGTCCGATCGTCTGATCACCACACTGTCTGATCGTCTGATCGCTACACTGTCTGATCGTCTGATCGCCACACTGTCTGAACGTCTGATCGCCATACTGTCTGATCGTATGATCGCCACACTGTCTTGATCGCCACACTGTCTGATCGCCACACTGTCTGATCGTCTGCTCGTCTGATCGCCACACTGTCTGATCGTCTGATCGCCACACTGTCTGATCGTCTGATCGTCTGATCGCCACACTGTCCGATCGTCTGATCGCCACACTGTCTGATCGTCTGATCGCCACACTGTCTGATCGCCACACTGTCTGATCGCCACACTGTCTGATCGTCTGATCGTCTGATCGCCACACTGTCTGATCGTCTGATCGCCACACTGTCTGATCGTCTGATCGCCACACTGTCCGATCGTGTGATCGTCTGATCGCCACACTGTCTGATCGCCACACTGTCTGATCGTTTGATCGTCTGATCGCCACACTGTCTGATCGTCTGATCGCCACACTGTCCGATCGTCTGATCGCCACACTGTCTGATCGTCTGATCACCACACTGTCCGATCGCCACACTGTCTGATCGCCACACTGTCTGATAGTCTGATCGCCACACTGTCCGATCGTCTGATCGCCGCACTGTCCGATCGTCTGATCGCCACACTGTCTGATCGTCTGATCGCCACACTGTCCGATCGTCTGATCGCCACACTGTCTGATCGTCTGATCGCCACACTGTCCGATCGCCCCACTGTCTGATCGCCACACTGTCTGATAGTCTGATCGCCACACTGTCCGATCGTCTGATCGCCGCACTGTCCGATCGTCTGATCGCCACACTGTCTGATCGTCTGATCGCCACACTGTCTGATCGTCTGATCGCCACACTGTCTGATAGTCTGATCGCCACACTGTCCGATCGTCTGATCGGCACACTGTCTGAACGTCTGATCGGCACACTGTCTGAACGTCTGATCGCCACACTGTCCGATCGTCTGATCGCCACACTGTCTGATCGCCACACTGTCTGATCGTCTGATCGTCTGATCGCCACACTGTCTGATCGTCTGATCGTCTGATCGCCACACTGTCCGATCGTCTGATCGCCACACTGTCTGATCGTCTGATCGTCTGATCGTCTGATCGCAACACTGTCCGATCGTCTGATCGCCACACTGTCTGATCGCCACACTGTCCGATCGTCTTATCGCCACACTGTCTGATCGCCACACTGTCTGATCGCCACACTGTCTGATCGCCACACTGTCTGATCGTCTGATCGCCGCACTGTCTGATCGTCTGATCGCCACACTGTCTGATCGCCACACTGTCCGATCGTCTGATCGCCACACTGTCTGATCGCCACACTGTCTGATCGTCTGATCGCCACACTGTCCGATCATCTGATCGTCACACTGTCCGATCGTCTGATCGCCACACTGTCCGATCGTCTGATCGCCGCACTGTCCGATCGTCTGATCGCCACACTGTCCGATCATCTGATCGCCACACTGTCTGATCGTCTGATCGCCACACTGTCCGATCGTCTGATCGCCGCACTGTCCGATCGTCTCATCGCCACACTGTCCGATCGTCTGATCGCCACACTGTCTGATCGTCTGATCGCCACACTGTCCGATCGTCTGATCGCCGCACTGTCCGATCGTCTGATCGCCACACTGTCTGATCGTCTGATCGTCTGATCGCCACACTGTCTGATCGTCTGATCGGCTGATCGCCACACTGTCTGATCGCCACACTGTCTGATCGCCACACTGTCTAATCGTCTGATCGCCGCACTGTCTGATCGCCACACTGTCTGATCGCCACACTGTCTCATCGTCTGATCGCCGCACTGTCCTCACAGGCGATATCAAGTTAGCATATTAAAGATGACACTCCACCCAACGCCACAACATCATTCCTGGGTCACCATTTCATCTCTAGATTATAGGTTTAACTCTCGCTCTACGGGAGCTTTTTTCACCTTCGCCCTACGGGGAAGGTGAACAGGGGGTCCTAAAAAGACCCCCTGTTAACTTCTAAACCAAGCAAGATAGAGCATCGCGGCGCGGTAAGAACTAACATGTTGCCTGTCATGTTTGGAATCTAACGGTATGCAATTTGTAGGTTTCGGGCCAACGAGTGACCTTCCAGGTCAAGTGAATGGCCTTGATCGGCCATGTCCAGAACAGCGATTTGGCTCTGTCAGAAAACCTCAAAATGAGAAATTAATATATTTAAATACAAAGGCATGTTCCTAGACCAGTTTTGTCTCAGAAACACAGAAAAAGTAATTATTTATTCGTATCTGGTCAAACAAAGTCCAAAGAAGTTTACAAAAAAATGACGTCATGAGTTTTGCTGCGATCATTGGTTCGGAAGATAACTAGGGGAGCGTTTAACGCCCTCCCCCCCCCCCCCGCCAGTCAATGGCGTTCTACTGAGACCCCAGTCAGTGCCGGGTTAATTAGTTAGATGTTGCTATGTCATAACGACTATGATATGTTCCAAAGTTCCAAATATTCATATGTTCAATATATTCTATAATATACATATGTTCATAACAATCTGCTCTGCATATTATGGTGATTGGTGGGGTTGCACGGTGAGTTGGCCAATAGCCAATATTCTCGCTTAGAGTATGAGTTATGTGATATGTCACTGATGAGATAGAAGGTACCTCATCTTTTCCAGCACCAACTGGGGTGCATTTTTCGAATATAAAGTATTATTTGCACTAACTTCCGTGTAGAGCGTCGATATTATATCAAACTTTGTGCTGTGATCCTCGTTACAATTGGAGCGTTCCACGATAGTCGACAAAACAAATAACACCATCATATTTGTTTATCTCTCTGTAATTTGGTCTAGGGGGTTATCATAAGCGGGAAAGCCAGATGTGCCAACGAAAAAATAATCCGAGTAGCGGTTTTCAAGATGGAGCCTCGGGCACTTTTCGGAGGTCACTCAGCAGGCCTATATTTAGCAGCTCGTAGTTCACAAACCATCATAGTTACGACATCAAACCTGTATATTGAAGAAACTTGCACTGAACCGTGGGACATTTTTGCAATCTCGGATTTTTTGGACACGTGAGAGCTTGACCTATTTTTTGATGAGTGACCAGGACAATTCCTCAATTGAAGTCGAATTTCCGTTTGAAGAAGATTCAAGCCTGGTCAATGTTCTTTCAGATAGACAAATACAAAAAAGGCTTTCGGCCTCCAAATAGGATTTTTGAGCCTCCTAATATCATAGGCAGATCGACCCCCCCAAAAAAATGTATATCTACGTAATTTGGACTATGGAGTTATCATAGGCGGGCAAGCCAGCTGTGCCAACTCGAACAGTGGTTTTCAAGATATAGCCTCGGGCACTTTTCAGAAAAGAGCCGCAAAGAGTCGATATTGGGGGGGCAAAACAATCCTATTTGGAGTCCTAAAACCATTTTTTATTTGTCTATCTGGAAGAACATTGACCAGGCTTCAATCGTCTTCAAGCGGAAATTCGACTTTCAATTGAGAAATTGTCCTGGTCATTCTTCAAAAAATAGGTCAAGCGGTCACGCGTCCAAAATAAAAATAAAATAATAATCCGAAATTGCAAAAATGTTCCACGGTTCAATGCAAGTTTCTTCAATAAATGACTTTGATGTCGTAACTATGATGGTTTGTGAAGAACGAGCCGCCAAACTGCCGCTGTAACGAGCCGCTGAGTGACCTCGGAACCGTGTCAGAGGCTATATCTTGAAAACCGCTGCTCGGATTAGTTTTTCGTTCGCACAGCTGGCTTCCCCGCTTATGATAACCCCCACGACCAAATTACAGAGAGAAATTCAATATTATGGTGTTTTTGTCGATCTATCATATTAGGAGGCTCACAAATCCTATTTGGAGGCCGAAAGCCATGTTTTTGTGTTTGTCTATCTGAAAGAACA
Source organism: Chirona hameri (assembly GCA_036785665.1). Taxonomy (NCBI): domain Eukaryota; kingdom Metazoa; phylum Arthropoda; class Thecostraca; order Balanomorpha; family Balanidae; genus Chirona; species Chirona hameri. The sequence goes on from JAXIVJ010001749.1 coordinate 88,809, forward strand.
TTGACCAGGCTTGATTCTTCTTCAAACGGAAATTCGACTTTCAATTAAGTGACCCTACGGGGGGGGCTGACAGCCCCCCCCCCCTGAGGTTTTTATTGAATAACTTTTTACACATTCCGCGCATCTTGCTGACATTTTCGGAAGCTAAGTTTACAACAATTATACGTATGCTGTAAAAATTTAATTGAAATTAGTGATTAGTTTGGGAGATAATCATGTTTTGATGACGTCATGTTGGTGGAAAAGCGAGAATTATTTGAAAAATGGTAGAACACAGAGTTTTAAAGAAAATTGGAAACTCAATTCACCAAAAATACAAAATGCCATTTTCTTTAAAATGGCAATCTCGGATTTTCAAAATTTTGGATTTTTGACCCCTTAAATTGAAACAAACTTTTTTAATCCCCACAAAACCAAAATTTTCGAAGATGTTAAATAAACCGGATTATATGTGAGAGAACTGAATATGGTCAATACCCATACCAAATTTGAAAGTAATATCTTCATTTTTGATTGAGTGATGGCTCCCAAGTGTAAGAAACTGATGACGTCATTTAAAAAAAAACTTTGTTTCACTTTTTGGACAATATACGAACAAATAATTACATTTTCTGTATTTCTGAGCCAAAACTGGTATAGGAACATGCCTTTTTATTTACATTTATCAATTTCTAATTTTGAGGTTCTCTGAAGAGCAAAATCGCTGTTCTGGACGTGGTAAATCCGAGGTCATTTACCTGACTGGAAGGTCACCCGTTGACCTAAAAGCTAAAAATCGTATACTGTTAGATTCCTCTCATGACAGGCAACATGCTGGTTCTTACCGCATTAGTGTTAAATAATTGTTCCGGTAACACATAAAAAAATAGGTCAAGCGGTCTCGTGTCCAAAAAAATCCGAGATTGCAAAAATGTCCCACGGTTCAATGGAGGTTTCTTCAATATACAGGTTTGATGTCGTAACTATGATGGTTTGTGAACTGTGAGCCGCCAAATGTAGGCCTGCTTAGTGACCTCTGAAAAGTATCCGAGGCTATATCTTGAAAACCGCTACTCGGATATTTTTGTCGTTGGCACAGCTGGCTTCTCCGCCTATGATAACCTCCTTAGCCAAATTACAGCCAAAAATACAATATGGTGGTGTCATGCCTTGTTCGATCTATCGTGGAATGCCCCAATTAGAGAGCCGCAGTGATGCTTAGAATGAATGGTTGTACGTTAGTACAATCTTCCACCACCAGGGCGGCGCTGTTGTCGCTAATGTATTGAGATAGGGCAACTTCTGGTGCTCCGCGCCGCTTTTGTTTAGAGCGTTGGAGAAAATGAACATCAGCATCGTTTTTCTGGGTCCTCAGAGCAAAGGAAAATCATAGGGCCGTTTTTAATATTGACTAGTGACATTCCTTAATGTGCATGTTCCCCACAGCCTGGTTTCGATACAATTCAGTTTGTTCGCCGGTCGTGGGAAACGGTTGAAACATGGACACCACCAACCACTCACCAATTTTAGGATAGCCTGTATCACATTTATCAAGCTCACATTTCAATCTTTAGAGTATTGTCTCATCTGAAGTTCCATCCCTTTGTGAATCAAGCTTCATCTCTCGTACTGACAGTCTGTATCTGATCAGTCTGTTTATGTTTACCACAATTTTGAAGTGAATGATAAACAGTGGTGGGCAACTTCCGTTACTCCGCTACTCCGTTATTAACGGAACTACTTTTTCAGCAACGGAGTAACGATCTCGTTACTATTCAAAACAGGTAACGGACCAAGTAACTTCCGATACTTTATAATCAAGTCCGTTACTCCGTTACTGCCATAATTTTGTGTTGAGATTGAGATTGAGATGAGATAGGCCGGTGTGAACAGGACGGGCACCACTATAGTGGGAAAATTGTAGAGATTGACTTAAAATCAAGCTAGAGTCGTGAATCAAAACGCAGCACATTTCTTGTCGTTAGAGGAATGCATTTCCATTAACTATAGGTCCCTGTTGATCTTTGACCTGACGACCTTATTTTTCTTTTGACCTTGATCTAATATCACTTATTTCTGATTCATTTATCCCCATTCATTCTTGTCCAACACAGACGGCTGTTTTTAATTATGCACAGTTGGTAGAGATCTGCAAAGCATAGCTACTTAACCGTGAAATGTTCTTAAAATCCACGGGAGGTCAAAATGTCAGCTTAGGTCATCTGAGGTCAGTGATCTCGGTTGACCTGTGTAAGAACATGACCCCAGTGGAACATATTATTATGTAAAATGGATGCCAAATTTGAAATCAGCGCCACAAAATTCCCTAGCAACCGCCAGAGGTCAAACAAGTCTTCTCAGGTCATCGGAGGTCATGATCTCAGTGGAAACAATACATGTCCCCTGAGCCTTGTTCACGACGCCTGCTGACGGACTGACTGCTGCTGCCTACTGCTGTCAAAACGTATCGACCAATCAGCGTGGACCAGTGAGGGGAATGGGATGTGGGAAGGGGTACGGTGTATGACGTCATAGCTCTGCTGCCTCCTGGTGTCGCGGCTGCCGGAAAATTGCGTCAGCCGGGCAGCAGATAACACAAATTGGCGCACGCGGCAATTTCCAAACGTGAAGCGTCGATAAACAACCAACGATCTCTAAGCGAAAAGCTTGCAAAAGCGAAGATGGATATGGAGTAAGTCTGCGATAATTTTAGTTTATTGTTTATGTTTGTATTAGGTACCATAAGCTCTGCTACTTACCTAGCTGTAGGGGCAAATTTATCGTAGCAAGTACGTATCGTACGCAAGTATATATATCGTGAATCGACAGCATTTGTGTTCAAGTAGTAATCGCCGGCGATGACGTAGGTTGGTGTGTGCTGCCGTTTTGGGCAGCCGTGGGCAGCCCGTCAGCAGGAGGTCGTGAACAAGGCTCTGTGGCGCTGGGGGGGGGGGGGGGGGGGGGGTAAATTTTACCCCCCCCCCCCTCGTATCTTCCGAGCCAATGACCTAAGCGAGACACGCATGGCGGCGATCGAAAGCTTTCACGGAGGCAAATATATTGCAGACCCGAAATTCTTAAAATAAGGTCACCTGTCAGGTCAGATCAGGCCAAAGAGTCAAACTTAAGGTATTTTAGTTTTTGGGCCATGCTTTCTATCCAAAGCGACCATTGTCGCACAAGGTGCTCTCAAAGGTATCATGCATCTCCCGTATAAGCGAAAGTGAAATTGTAAACAAAGGTCAAGCTCAAGGTCAGGTCACAAAGGGTCACAGTTCTACGAAAGCCATACGACACATGTTGTATCGGTTATTTTACACGTATAATTCGATAGCAGCGACCATTTTTACAACCTGACCCCATATATTGGCCTTCAGGTCAAGGTCAGGTCACAAAAAGGTCAAAAGTTAAAGTTGATTAATCTAAATAAAAAGGCATGTGTCTAGACCAGCTCTGTCGTCTCAGAAATACAGCGATGGCATTTAGTTGTATGTATCTGGTCACTAAAAGCCAACAAACGTATTTTACACAAAATGACGTCATGGGTTACTTATACTTGGGGAGCCATAAATCATTCAAAAACAAAGATATTGCTTTGAAATTTGGTTTAGATATCGTCCATACTTGATTCTCTAATATATCTTCCGTTTTTTTAATATCTTTAAAAAAACTTTTTGTGGAAATAAAAAAACAGTTTTTTTGAATTTTTTTTGGGTAAAACATTCAAAGTTCTGCAAATTCGAGATAGCCATTTGGAAGAGAATGATATTTAATTTCTTTTGACGTTTTATTTTGCGATTTACATCACAACTTTTTTAACGATTTTACAAACATTTAACGTTTTTCCACCAAAAAATGGCATGGCATGACACAAATGGCATGACATCACCAAAAACGATATTATCTTCGAAAAGACTGGACCAATTACAATACAAGTTTGTCAGAAGACGTATAATTGATGCAGTATAAGGTACATATAGTTTTACTTCGATAACTCCCATTGTTTAAAGTTATCGATACAATTCGGGAGGGATAAAATTTACCCCCCCTCCGCCGCGCGGGTTAACACCTGTTCATATGTTCCTAAACAACAAACACTCGAAAACTGCACAAGTTACGTGCATCGTCACTACGGGACGCCAGTTGCGTCTGACATGACCTCGAGAAACAGGTCATAAGTCACGGGTCATGGGTAGCAGAGGCTTTAAATTTGCAGAGGGCGTGTCAAATTGTTATAAAGTTGGGTACTGAACGTTTCATTGCAATCGGTTGATAAGTACGCGAGTTATTCCCTAAAAACGAGGGGGTGGGTGGCATCCACCCCCTCCACTGGCGAGGGTTAAACTAAAGTAGCGGAGTAACGGACTAAAGTAACTTCCGTTAAATTTGTCGCAAAAGAAACGGAGTGACGAGTAATATAACTCATTGTATGAGTAACGGAGTAACGAGTAACGGAACTACATTGTATGAGTAACGGAGTAACGAGTACAGGAACTACATTGTATGAGTAACGGAGTAACGAGTACAGGAACTACATTGTATGAGTAACGGAGTAACGAGTACAGGAACTACATTGTATGAGTAACGGAGTAACGAGTACAGGAACTACATTGTATGAGTAACGGAGTAACGAGTACAGGAACTACATTGTATGAGTAACGGAGTAACGAGTACAGGAACTACATTGTATGAGTAACGGAGTAACGAGTACAGGAACTACATTGTATGAGTAACGGAGAAACGAGTACAGGAACTACATTGCATGAGTAACGGAGTAACGAGTACAGGAACTACATTGTATGAGTAACGGAGTAACGAGTACAGGAACTACATTGTTTTAGTAACGGAGTAACGAGTACAGAAACTACATTGTTTTAGTAACGGAGTAACGAGTACAGGAACTACATTGTATGAGTAACGGAGTAACGAGTACAGGAACTACATTGTTTTAGTAACGGAGTAACGAGTACAGGAACTACATTGTTTTAGTAACGGAGTAACGAGTACAGGAACTACATTGTATGAGTAACGGAGTAACGAGTACAGGAACTACATTGTTTTAGTAACGGAGTAACGAGTACAGGAACTACATTGTTTTAGTAACGGAGTAACGAGTACAGGAACTACATTGTATGAGTAACGGAGTAACGAGTACAGGAACTACATTGTTTTAGTAACGGAGTAACGAGTACAGGAACTACATTGTTTTAGTAACGGAGTAGCGAGTACAGGAACTACATTGTATGAGTAACGGAGTAACGAGTACAGGAACTACATTGTATGAGTAACGGAGTAACGAGTACAGGAACTACATTGTATGAGTAACGGAGTAACGAGTACAGGAACTACATTGTATGAGTAACGGAGTAACGAGTACAGGAACTACATTGTATGATTAACGGAGTAACGAGTACAGGAACTACATTGTTTTAGTAACGGAGTAACGAGTACAGGAACTACATTGTATGAGTAACGGAGTAACGAGTACAGGAACTACAGTGTATGAGTAACGGAGTAACGAGTACAGGAACTACATTGTATGAGTAACGGAGTAACGAGTACAGGAACTACATTGTTTTAGTAACGATGCCCCACCACTGATGATAAGCAGCTTCGCTGTCATTCTACTCCTGAAAACTTATTTCCAGAAAACAATGTAACGATTTTTTAAAGGTTCAATGGCCTCTCCTGACCCGAACATTGGCCTGACACCATATCTGGGTTTGTTCGCACATCGCTTGCTGTTTTAGCTCTCGAGCTAAATACTATTGTGTAAGTGACACCCATATATGGCCGAAATTAAGATTGTCTATATTAAGCTATTGCTATTCACTTGTCAATTCAAATATAACAAACTGGTAAATATAGCTAAAAACACATTGCATCCTTATGTCAAAAAATATTCAATATGACTTACTTTCCTTCGCATTGTTGCGAACCGTCTGATGGTTCATTCGACACTTCGCCCCCCCCCCCCACTCAAAAATTCGTACTGACGCCCCTGCGTGCAGGGTTTCATAAACATGTATTGGGCAAAAATTTGATTCAATTTTGCCAAACAACTCCAGATATGAACCTTTGACATCACAGTTATGTATCAACTGCTGAACGAACTATTTTAGAAATGCTTGAAACTGCGACCCGAGTACCACCTTGTTTCCATAGACCACCATGCTAAAGCCGGCTCGCTGTATAATTGGTGACGTCACGGCTCAACTGTTGCCAGGCAAAGTGACAGGAGCTGACTCCACCAACCTCCTTGATTACAAATATACATGAACCGTACTGTCTATCTATCCATAAATATACGACCCGACTTCCAGGCAGCTCTGAGCCGCCCCGGTGACGTCACTAACCCCCAGTGACGGTGCGCGGCCCCGGCCACTCTCCTTGTGCAGTTAATCGTATCGGCGGCGATCCAGTGCCCCGGGGGATGGCCACCCTTTAATCAGCTGATTGGGGACAGGCCCTCAGGCCAGAGCGGAATTTGTTACTGGTTGAATCAGAATGGCTGAAATGACTGCAGCTATTTCTGATACTGGGTTGGACGAGAAGGAAGCCAATGGAGTGTTTATATTCTGTCATATTTTATTGGGATAATCAGTTTCAAGATATCTGTAATTAATCGCTGCGTTGACGAAGTTATTACAAAGAGGTATTATCTAAAACAGTATTTATGCTTCAACAAAATCGTCTTCTATAATGTAAGCTCCATAAAGTTCTAAATTTGCCTTGCAAAACCGATTGATGGCTATTGCTGAATCTTTGTGTATACATTTTGTATATAATATAAATTTTCCCTCGGAATGAATCCATAGCATACACCGCTTACCGGACTTTTCTGCTTGCGCTACATAAAAACAACAGCGAATGACACAACGTCGACACAATAAAGTCAAAGCCATAGACAACATTCTATATTTTGAATTTTATTCTTAAGAAAATCCTACGTTTTATTTCATTTTCAGTAGCATTCAATTTAAAAAGATCACAGCAAAATCACTAAAAGATTCATAAAATGGAAACTTCGTTATGCAAAGATCACATAACAGCAAAAAGAACACAAAAATCATAGAATTTCAACAACACATTTAAAGGGAATGGTGCACCTTGGGAAAAGTACGTGGAAAAATGGAAAAGAGTGTCCTGATTACGGTTCTGGCATTCGTTTTTGCGAAAAAGGTACCAATTCGTCATAATTTGCAAAATATTGATATTAATACGTGCGACGTCACAACAATCTTGCGTCACCAAAATGAGTTGTGACGTCATACCGGAAAAAGTCTATCCTTGAATGAGAATATGCAAACAACACTAATACAATAAGTAAAACCTCGTTCGCCGGGCAATTTGTGATAATTTGAAGAACAAAATATTCATATTTTAACATGCGTGCGATATGAATGTTTGGCGTTGATGAGTGGAGTTGGAGTGGCGGTGCGCGAACCTGAAGTAACATACCCATAACTGTGCATGTGCATAACTATATGTGCTATACCTATAAATGTGTTTGTGCGTAAATAAATGTGTGGATGTGCTTCTACTGCAGCGAACATTGCAGCTACCTGTACGAATCACCCATCAAAAGATGCGCCTTTTCAAGACCAGAGTCGGCATTATTTTCAATTGGAAATCCAATAGAAATTCACAAAGTTATGGTCAATAATATGTCTAGCTCATCATGAGTTTAGCGCAAGCCAGCGTAAAGCAAAAACAAACATTGGCAAAATGTAATAGATATATTGCAGGTACCGCGACCAGCCACCCATCAACACATGCATATTTTCACGAAGCATCTCTTGGTAGTTTTCAATTGGAAATAAAATTAAAATTAACAAAGTTCTGGTTGAAATTTAATCGATATATTGCAGGTACCGCGACCAACCACTCATACAAAATGCGCATTTTCACGAAGCATATTCCGGTAATTTTAAATTGGACATCGGTTCAAAATTGACGAAATTATTTACTTAAAACCTAGTCACATGATGTTTCAGATTTGTCGTCTTTGCCTTGGACCACAACAGCGGCGATAGCGCAATATAGACCAATCAGCTTCGTGAAACGGATTTTGAACCAATAGCTACGCCAGACGAGGAACGAGCCTTCCTTGCAATTCTGTTACCAAACACATGATGCGTTTCGGTGGCGGTCGGTTCAAATAGCGAAAACGAAGTGCGGTAGAAATCACACTAATGACGTATGCGAAACGTCACGAGATTTGTCCTTTTTAAAATTGAACCAAATAAACCCAACGGTTTTTGCGTCGAAGCTCAGCAACTTGGTCGTTTCGGGTGGAAAAAAATCCGACTTGGAGATTTCTTAGTATTCCCGACAATCTGGCTATCTCAGTTAAAACTAGTGTTAACCCGCGCACTGCAGGGGGTTTGCGCCGAACACGAACTGCAGGGTATACTTGATTTCCGCCCCCCCCATAAGATCTTAAAAAATACGCTACGTAGCGGCACGCAGAAAACGGATTTTGATAGCTTAATACAAGTTCTATCGAAAGTATTTCAATATTTTTTAGGTCAGGTCAAAATTGAGGTCACTAGAGGTCTCCAAATGTCAAATTTTCCCGTTTTTCCCTGTTTTAGGACTTCGGTCCAGAAATTCCCATATATCTCGGGAACTAGCTAGGAACCAAACAGGAAAAAGCGATCGTCAGCCATTGCAATTTTCAATCGACCGATGTCCTCAAAATTGATATCAGATCAATATTTGAGACTCCAGAGGCAAAAAAATGGGAACTTTTTTTTGCAAAACTGTTTTTCGCTAATAACTTTTAACCTAAGAACGCTAAGTAATAACTGTCTACGCCATTGTATTTGTCCCGTCAAGGCACTTTGGATGATATACATGTTGACTTTGGTAGGTCAACGTAAAAAAATGACCTCAGGTCACGTGACTTTGACCTGAGGTCAAAACCCAAGTAGGTCATGTTGCATATAGGGAGACGTTTCTCGACGATACAAACACATTTCTGTCGGTTTTACTTCTCTATCTTCATTATGTCGCGAGTTATTGACAAACAAGTGATGGTGAACTCGGATGACCTCAAATGACCCCACAGGGTTCACTGAACAAAACTCACACTTGGATCATCAATAACATCTTATAACTAGAGGCCGGCAATGCGATCGGGGCATTGCCTTGGGGTCAAAATCGTAATTTGGTTTTACCCCCTGGAGGGTTTATTTTGCCCCCCTCAGGATCGGCAGCCATTAAAGGGAAAGAGTGACCTTTTGATTTTGTTAGCAACAATTTCTTAGGCTACCGCTATGATTTTACAATTATTTTATTTAAATTTAAGAATTAAATACAATTATTCCCATATTGAAAATTGTAAGTTTGGAAAAAATACAAAACAAGTACCTTGTGTACTTCATGAAGGTCATTGACAAATTCGTCCTTCCCTACCATTGTTTTCATCGAGTGCGGCATTTGTGGAGGCTCTGTGACGTTTCCGATCGAACTGAGCGCTGCTCGGACACACGCTAGTAGCGCTTTCGTTCTCCATGGCAACCAGGCGTCAGCCAATCAAAAGCCAGAAAGGGAATACGTTCTGGCTTTTCATTTGCTCACGCCTGGTTGCCATGGAGAACGAAAGCGCTACTAGCGTGCGTTCGAGCAGCGCTATGATCCGTGAAGCAATCCGTGAAGCATCCGTGATGCATGACTGACTATCAGTATAAGTCATGAATAACAACAACATGCAAACTATACCAACTCGAATAAAATAAGGGCGGAATTAATTGAACCCCAGGCAAGCTAGTATTCGCAAAGCACTTGGCACTGCGCCACAATAGCAAAAGGTGAGGGAAATGCATATTGGATACAATATTATTACGTCACAAGCTTCTGAAGTGTCAACTACTATGAAATACAGTGATAAAATACCTTTAATAATGATTAACAAGAAAATTCCAACTTAACAATAATCTGAATAAGTCTTAAATTAGCTTTCAACTAAAAATCAGATATATTTTGCAATGCTACACAAGAATGGCACCAGTGACGTCATTAACAAAGCCTGCTACGGGACTTGGGTATACTAATCAGGAACAACTCGCCACAATGGTTAAGTGCGCCGAGAAGCATGACAATGACTTTGTAAACAAATCGCCGACGCTAAATAGGTCGCCGTCGATGTGCATCGATGAGCTTCCGATTGAATTGCCAGTTTTGTCATTGTTTGCTAGTTTTTTGGGGAAAAATTATAATTTTTCATGATAATATAAAGCATAGTGTTATATACAGCCACAGACAAATTATAGAATACTCCTAATGTTGAAAACAAATGAATCGATTTGCAAAAATTGAGGGTCGCAACCACTAACTATGCCGCCGTTGATGTGCATCGATGAGCTTCCGATTTTATTGCCACTTTCTCCAATCGCTGTTAGTTTTAGAAGATCGCCGGGCATGTAATCACAACAAGCAGAACGCACAATATATTTTTCACTCCATTGCGTAAAAAAACAATACGGGAAAACTCGCAGTTTGATGAGGACCAAAAGTACTTGCAAGTACCGGTCGTTAAAAGTGTGGAACGCTTATCAACTTTAACTTGAAATATCTTTCGGTAGGAAAGTTTTCATGCAAAATGTGATGAATTTACAACATATTTTGGTCTCGTCTGGCGATTTCAAGTGCTAACTCCATTTTTGTGGAAAAAGGTCATTATTTCCCTTTAATGGATTTTGGGCCGCTGTATCGCACACGTGACCTGCGAGTATCAAGTCTGTGTCACCAACCGTGAGACCTGAGGAGGCGAAAAATGAAAATCAAATTGGCGCCCACTTTTTGGCACTTGGCACGTGCCATGTGCCATCGATTGACCCGAAAATGGTACCATCATTTGTGCGCCGTTTTGCCGCATCGAACGCTGCCACCTGCGTCGAAATCGGCCAGGCCGTTTGGGCTCCACGTGCCAATATGCTCCGTTGGACAGACACACACAAGCACACACACACACACACAGACAAGCTCCTCCCACTTTCCGGCGACGGCCCGGTGGAAATCTTCGAACTCTGAAAAACATGTAAACATGTTTCTCATCTTTCTACGATTTTGAACTAGAGGCCGGCAATGCGATCGGGGCATTGCCTTGGGGTCAAAATCGTACGATAATTCCGTAGTTTGGCCCCAGCCGGCCAGTCCACCACTGACTGGCCGTTGCCGTGACCTCAGATTGTGACGTCACCACAAGCAGCCGCTGGGCGGCGTGCCAGCCGGCTATCAGTGCTGTCCGGCGCAGTATCCTGTTGTGCGGCACAGTATCCACGGGTGGCTGGCACCAGCTGACGGGCGGATGCCCGCTCCTTCAAAATGGTAACTTGGTTTTACCCCCCTGGAGGGTTTATTTTGCCCCCATCAGTATCGGCAGCCATTAATGGATTTTGGGCCGCTGTATCGCGCACGTGACCTGCGAGTATCAAGTCTGTGTCACCAACCGTGTGACCTGAGGAGACGAAAAAGAAAAATATGTTTGCGCCAACATTTTGGCACTTGGCACGTGACACGTGCCATCGATTGACCCGAAAATAGTACCATCATTTGTGCGCCGTTTTGTTGCATCGAACGGTGCCATCCGCGTCGAAATCGGCCCAGGCGTTTGAGCTCCACGTGCCAATATGCTCCGTTGGAAAGCACACACACACACACACACACACACACACACACACACACACACACACACACACACACACACACACACACACACACACACACACATACACACACACACACACACACACACACACACACACACACACAAACGCACACACACACACACACACACACACACACACAAACAAGCTCCTCCAACTTTCCGAGCGACGGCCCGGTGGAAATCTTCGAACTCAGACAAATATGTAAACATGTTTCTCTTCTTTCCACGATTTTGAATAACATGATCCAGAAGTAATTGTACTAATAGCATGCATATTCTTGAAATAGAAAGCATTTTAATATTTCCCCATTGACTTATTATGGGGAGGTCACGAAATTGACCTGACCTTAGGTCACCGATATTAAAATTCCGAGATAAACGAATTGTAAGTACCTATGCCCTCATGGCACCCTGTAAGTTTCAAACTGATCGGTGAGAAACTCTGGCTTTAGCAAAACTGCAAACGTTTTAGGAGATTGGGTCACTTGACCTGGTCTGGTGACCTGATCTGAGACGACCCGAGGCCATTTTTTTTCTATCAAAGTGTGGCAATTGATGTTCTAACAGGTGTGTAAAAACCCGGCGGCGCTGCGCGCCGCCGTTTTTTGCTATCTGAACAAAATCTGAGGGGGGGGGGGGGGGGGGGATCAACCCCCCCGCAGTGCGTGGGTTATAGGTTCACTATTCTCTTTAACCCTCGCCCGTGCAGCGTCCGATCAGTGCGTGACCGTGCAGGGGGTACAACCCCCTAGCGTTTCGCCCCTAATTGAGCTTCGATTAAAAACGAGTGTGTTGCTTGTCTTGATAGAAAGCCATTGACATCCGATTTTAAGGTCCTAGATCATTAGGTGACCTCTGAGGTCAAGTCAATGACCCAAAAGTCAACCAAATTGTAAATGGGTATAAATTGAATTTAGTCGAGCTAGAATCATGAATGAGCCCGTAGTTACTGGACCCGCCGCTAGAGTGTGCTGGTGGCGTGTCACCTGGCACGCACCAGCAGTGCGTGCTCGCTCTTAGTACTCCCGACAATCTGGCTATCTCAGATAGTGCTGCTCGCTCTCCGCAGAGCTCGGATCTCCCCGGTCGCCGGTATCAGAGGCGGTTTGGGACTCCGTGTCCCGCTATGGAGGACTTGCAAAACGTGATATCTGCGTTAGTAGATAAAGTCGGTGCCATCGAAGCGTCAGTGAACGTCATCAACGACCGCCTTGATGAGCCCAACGCCGGTCGTCGGCACGTGGCTCTCCCAGACGAGGCTGAGCTCAGTGAGCCCGGGATCGCCCAGAACGGGCTGAGTACGGATCATACACAGATCTGCAGGCGGAATTCCGAGGGATACGCAACGTGTCTAAGGTAAAGTTGCCACAGGACCTGGTCGTTGGCGACTCCCGTGCCGGAATTGGGAAAGGTGACTTGCCGCGATTCCAAGTCATTCAGAAGTGCGCAAAGTTTCAGGAAACGGCCCTGAATGTACTGTCGACCGCCACGGTGTCAGATCCAGTGCATAATCCGCTAACCGCTAACAACGGTGACGTTGGGGGAGATTCGCTACCTCCAAGAGGAATATACCAACCTGATCGTCTCTAACCAGTTTGACGATTCCACTGCTCAGCTCTTCAAGACGCTGCAGCAAAATTCAGCGGCCTTCACACCCGGCGCGGTGGAAAACCTCCAGCGGGCGGTCACCATCGCCGGGGCGCGGCAGTTGCGCCAGGTCAGTTATACACCCGATCGTGCCCGCTGGTGCAGTGCGCCGCCGGCCCAGCAGCGGTTCGGCTCGGGCCCGGAGCAGTGGTTCGGCGCGGGCCCGGGGCAGTGGTTCGGCTCGGGCCCATGGGAGCGGTTCGGCGCGGGCCCAGTGTCAGCTGATTGGCGGAGCCGCGGTCGAGCCGGCCCGGGTTATCCGCCCCTGTCACGTGACCTGACCCGCCCAGGCCAGCAGCACGGTGCGGGTACGGGAACTTACACTGTCGAGTGAAGCTGAGCCATGGTGCTGCGACCAGAGGCCTGAGCGGAGATCGGTGCTTCTGATGTGGTGCTTCATTGGGTAACGGATGATGTTTCCATCCCTTTTGAAAGTGAGCCTGAACCTATGGTGTTTACTAATCCCGAATTTAGTGAAGTGGAGAAGGCGTTCCTGGACCGAGAGCTAGTGGTGCTTGAAGCTCGAGGCGTCGTTCAGCGAGTGTCAGAGACGCCTCACTGTGTGTCACCACTGAAGGTTGTGCCGAAGCCCAGTGGTAAATTCCGACTGATATGTGATCTCAGGTATGTTAATTCACATTGTGATACTCCTCGGCTTTCTTCGGAAGGTGTCGAAATTTTGCCTGCAATAGCACGTGATGGCGAGCTAGCTGTCACTCTTGATTTACGTGATGGTTTTTATAATTTTTCGATCAGGCCTGAGTTTCGTACTTATTTAGGTTTTGAGTACAATGGTTATTGGTGGGTTTGGTGCTGCTTACCTTTCGGCTTGCAATGTTCTCCTTTTTATTTTCACAAGTGCATTCGTGCTGTCGTGGACCATTTGCGTGACGTTCACTCTCTGTCGCTAATGGTTTATGTTGATGATTTTTATCTCTGTTCTTCGAAAGCGATGATATTTCATGATGTCCGTGTGTTGATGGATACACTGAATGGTTTGGGCCTTACAGTTAATTTAGAGAAGTCTTGTCTAACACCTGCAGTGTCAGTGACGTATTTAGGCTTAGAAATTCATTGTGACCTCATCCAGCCCGCCTGTTATTACGGTTCCGAAATGTAAATCCTAAAGTTGAAACAGGACATTTCCAGGTTCCTGAAGCGTCCTTCGGTTTCGGCTCGGTTGCTGGCGCGAATCGCTGGGCGTTGTGTTAGTATTTTGGCTGCCGTTTTCCCAGCAGAGCTGAAGCTTCGCAATGTGTACCGTATGCTCAATTCCAGGTCGTCCTGGGAGTCGCTGCTTCCGTGGTCCCCCGGAGTCACAGAGGACCTTTCGTGGTGGGTGTCCTCCCTGGACAGCTGGAACGGCCGGCTGCTGGTGCCTCCAGCTACCTGCGAGTTTCAGCTCGCCACAGATGCGTCGGGCTCCGGCTGGGGAGCCATTCTCTCCACGCCCGGCTGTCAGACGGTGTCCGGATTTTGGGGACCGACGGGTGAGCGGGGAAGCAGCTTAATTACCGAGAGTTGTTAGCGGTGTATTTGGCACTTCTTTCTTTCCGCTCGGTGATAGCAGCAAAAACTGTGGAGGTTTTGTCCGATAACATAACCACTGTCGTGCATAATAATAAGTTCGGATCGTTCAGTGTCCGGTTGGATGCAGGAGTACTCCAAAGTTTTTTTTTTATAGTATATACTATAAATATACTATAAAGACTAAAAAACATACCAAAAAATGAAGGTCACTACCAAATTGGGAATAATATACCATATATGGATGCACGATATCCGCGGCAAGTATGGCGTTCGTGTTCCAGTGAACAATTATACACTGAATTAGCAATTAGAGTATTCTATTTACCTTGATATTAAGACGTAAGACGAATTTGTCCCACTTCTTATTACTTGATGTGTAAATAAATATAACCAGTCTGAATGTGAAAAAAGGAAAAAATATATATATATACATATTTGTGCGGCCTTTGCTCCCGTGGTATTGGTCAAGGCCCTATATCAATATTGATATACTATTAGTAAAGTAAACTCGGATATACTATTCGTCACCGACGGCGGTATTGGTCTGCGTCTCGCTGTAAGTTCCATCTTCTGTTTAGTTAGTTGAATGTATTTACAACGGAATTATTTAAGTTTTGTCAATTCTTTCAGCAGTCATTGTCGTGTAGGCATTGATTTCTAATCATTGGGCATGGCTTGTTTTAAACATGCAGTTTCAATTTCAATATCGCAGTGGACCCGGTAAGTTCAGTAATTCACCTCTCCAGTTAATGTTGTTCTTGAGGTCTCTTATAGAAGAATTGAGCATTTTTACGAGACAGTAAACTGTACCAGTAATACCAAAGCTATGTCGTTACCAAAAACTATATATAATTGAACCTGACCTAATTGACCTTTACAACAATTATGGTCCCCGGGACCCATGTTTAGAACGCTCCGCTCACATTCACATGCTGCACTGCATAACCTACTGGGAGAGGGTCCCCGCACCCCCCAGGCCATCTTGTAAACAGATAACCCACATTTCAGTCTGTCGTAATATTACCGTCAGCTGACTACTCTTCTTCTATTGGGGACCTCAAGAACACCATAAACTGGGGTGGTGAATTACTGAATTATTACCCAAATGCCCTGGCGACTAGCAAAATATTGGTAATTCTACCTTCTACCTTCTTCATTAAGTTTGAAGAGTTACTTGCATTCTGCATTGCCTATTTCTACCTTCTTCATTTAACAATTTTGTAGATGATTTCCAAAATGCCTGCAAAAGGTATCTTGCCCCACCCTGGGCAAGACGCCCCATCCCCTTGAACTCAGCGCCTATAGGTAGGTGGAAAACCAAAAATACTGTTTGATAGCTCTTCATAAATCATGTTGAAACTATTTCTGTTACTACTTTTGGGCTCAAGTCAATATTTCACCACAATATTTTGCTGGTCCTCTGAAAAAATCTGCCCGGCTCCCCTGGCTCGCCATATTGATATCCCTTGGACCAGGGTGAGAGTTCGAGTTAGCACCTTGGTCCCAAGAGATTGCTGCTTGCTGCTTGCTGCTTGGTCCACAAACAAAACCAAATTTCAATATCAATATGTGAGGATTTAATTATTTTTATATGGGTATCCTGTTGGTCTTAAAACAAACATTGACATTGGTACTTTGACAGTTAATTTAGGACCTTGGCAGGTTAACAACATACATTGGTGCATTAATTTATTATGAGATTATTGAGACTTTTAAGACTGATTATTGAGAGGTACTTTAATAACAATAAATATTATTGGTTGTGTTTTGCATGTGTACAGGTGTGGAATGGGAAGGGTGTGTTTGAAGCCTCTCATTTCGGATCCAAAGGCTATGGAGCTGATGCCTATGTGACAATCACACCTGATCAGTGATCATACCATTCACCTGACCTGAAGAACATCACAATTCAAGGAAATCAGTCACTTTAAATATAATGTGGTTTAATCTGAGATATCAGTTTTGAAGGCCATGGTGAGAAATCACTGTGGTGCATTGTTGACAATTTTGGCTCTTTGTTAAAGTGGCATGTGCTTGATTGCGTTTTATTTAACATATGCATTGCATGTTTTATTGTGTTTTAAGTTGTATGTGGTGGCATGTGTTTAAAGCGGAGGTACCTACTAGACCAGTGACAAACCCTTTGTTAAGTGAATGACAATATTATGGCCAGTTATGTAAACAATTATAGGATAATCATTGTATTTGTACTTAATATTTGTATAAATCATGATTTTTGCATAAGTTCTGACTTCTGAGTCTTTTATATCTTCTTTTGAAGCACACTATGCCATAGCAACACGCACCACTTTTTGAAATCTGCATCATTCCTTGCAATCTAAACTAAATATGAAGTGTATGTTTTTGAATTTTATTGCTTTTGAAAATTGCTTTTTAGGGTATACCTTAACAATTTAGCCAAACGAAAGCAATATGCAGCATTTTCAGCCACAAATACTACAGCTCTTGCATCATTGTCCTGTTGTGCTTCTGTGCCGATTTATGTGGTAATACGATTATATTAACTAGGTATATAATTGTTCTCACTGTTACAGGCGACTGGCATGTCTCGCCAGAAAGTCAGACTGGCCATGCAGCTCGTCAGCAGCAGGACGGCCGACTGCATGAGGTACTTCCTCACATACTCAATATACACTGAGGAGGCCCGGGTCATCCAGCTGTTTGACAACGCCTGCGACGTGCTCAACAGCGCCAGTCCCGCCGACACGAAGTCCCTGCGCAGCGGCTGCAAGGCCACCAACGAGCAGGAGGCGGTGCTGGACGCAGCCATCGAAGAGCTGCTGGGCATGCGCTTTGGATTGGCTAAACATCTGTACCCATTTCAGAAGGGCATGCTCGACACCATCCGGTCTGTCCGCGGCCTCCTGGCCGACATGCGTGCTGTGTTTGGGGACAGCACGTACCTGCTGACCCGTCGCCTCACACAGGACTGGCTAGAGGGACTTTTCGGGATAGTGCGGGGCAGGAGTGAATCAAACTCCAACCCCAACCCCGTGGATGCTGTCGCCTCCCTCCGCCTCATCACCATCCTGTTCGGTTTGAACAGCGGCGTGAGCCCACTGACGAGACCGGGGGGGGGGGGGGACGCAGAACAGGCGTCCCCCGAGTCGGACACGGACCCAGAGGCAGTGCCGTCAGAGCTGGAGTAACTGCGGGAGCTGCAGGAGGAGGCCGTAGATTTCGTCCCACAGGAGGTGGCCGCAGACATGCGTGCCTTCTGCGCCACACTGGCCGACACCGACCAGCCATCGACGAGCGACGATCGCGACTGTGGGCCTGAGGAGCCGGAGATGGAGTCGCTGCTGCAGGAGTACGAGAGAAATCGTGCACCAGCCGGCAGCTCCACCGCCCCGAGCGCAGCAGCAGCCGGCCCAGTATCAGGTGCTTCGGCGACGGACAGCGCCATGGCGTATGTGAGTGGCTTTGTGGCTCGCAAGACGGGGGATTGTTCTCTTGGCCGAGGTGTTCGCAGACCGAGAATGGGCCAGTGGAGGCTCTCTGGCTCAGGATGCGGAGTGAAGGAGGGTTGACGGTCCCGACGGAGGCATTCTTTGAACGTTTCCGACAGATGGAAGAGGCGTTCTGCCTTCACCATGCGCTGGAGCCGAATCGGCTGAGCCGGAAACCGAGAGTGGTGGCCGCTTTTCTGAGTGTACTGCACGACAAGTTCCCTTCCGTACCCGCTGCTGCTAGGAGGGCCTTTGCGCGCGTTCGCACATTTATTCGCACGAAGGCGGTAAATGGTGCTCGGCGTGCGGAGGTCATGGAAAGGCGGGCGGCACGGTAAGCGCAAACAGTGCGTCACGAAAGCCTAAGCATATCGGGTCTCGACTCCGGGTACGGACTACGGACAGTGTGAGTGCCGTTGTCGTGTTGTGTCGCAGCAGCTGATTGGGTCTCGAATACTGAATTTCTTTTCACATATTTCCTGTTTTGGCTTCAGCTTTGATACGGCTTGACTAATGGGAAGGACCGTTCTACCGAGGAAAGATGGTATGCTATTTAATAAGAGTATATCGATTGTAACACTTATAATTTTCAGTTCTTGTTGATTGTTTTAAGACTTCATCATTACTAATATGGACCACAACATGCCAAGGGCCATTGTTAATATACATGAGTTTGAGAAGAAGACCAGTCCCAACATTGCGCTTGAAAATGGAAATTATATTTCATATTTCCTGCACCTGTTATCAAATTATAACAGACACAGGGCGCCATATATTGCCAATATTGTTGTATCCAGATGTCCGGTATCGGAAACACAGTCATCCGACACCGCCCCCAGATGGCCGGCCGGACAGACTCGGCCGAGCACAACGCAGCAGCCGGACAGACCTGGCCGACCCCAACGCAGCAGCCGGACAGACCCGGCCGAGCCCAATGGAGCAGTCGCGTCTGAGTCGCCCGCGTGAGCACGTGTCGAATACAGTCTCTGTTCTGTGGCGTGTTTGTCCCAGGGACTACGCAACACAACACATATAACGTTGTTCTCAACGACTGCCAATAAATCCTTTGCCTTGCCGGGATTTGATTCCATGCTCTTGGACTACATCATAGGGTCATACTTTGGCCAATAACTCGAAAACTATTGGTTGGGCTTGCCATTTCAACCCCAAAAATCAAAATAGAAATACTTTGGCTTTATTCTATGGGTATCATTTATGAATCTGATAAGAACAGTTAAAATTGCGCTTGACAAAAATAATCGCAACATCGCAGAGCAACTGTGATGTTAGTTACCTAATTAGCACTTGCACAATTAGCACATTTGCTTAAGTAGATACAAAATTATCTCATATTTTTTAAAATAAGATTTCCTGATTCTTATCATTTAGTTATACCAAATAAAAGAAGCGCAAAACACCGCATATTGCCGATCAAACTGTATGTAGCCCCTTTTACGATAAAACTATTGGCATCCCCGGGATTCGATCCCGCGACCTTCGACTATATCGTTGAGATGGTGTCATACTTTGGTTAATAACTCGTAAACCGTTGATTGGGCGTGACACTTTGACCCCAAAAATCGAAATAAATTTTTTACCGCTTTCTTTCTGTGGGTTTGATATATGAATTTGAGGCGAAGAACAGTTCGAAAATCGAGCTGGAAAAGTAGCAATTTAACATGGAACCCTATGGGCTAGTAGTGAAAGTCACGCCCATGCTACCATATGACTTTGGACCCCCCCCGGGTTGGATGGTATTGCCCAGGATATCTGGTCGTTCGCGTTAGACAACCATATCTTGCTGATTGCGCACCACATTGCAGGGGTTTCGAACACCGGTCCCGATGCCCTGTCACGCATTTCGGCTCGACATGAGTGGGTGTTACATCGCTCCATTTTTCGGCAGCTCGACCGAATGTCCGGGCCGCATACGGTGGACCGGTTCGCTGCGGCTCGGCGGAAGTCGACGCGCTGGGGCAGACCGACTGGGGCGCCGAGAACAATTGTGTAAATCCTCCGTTCCGCCTGATCCCGAGAGTACTCGACGTTGACGAGACGCAGCGTGCCGACGTTACGCTGATTGCGCCGATGTGGCCGGGTCAACCGTGGATGGCGCGCCTCGGCTGTGCACGCCGCCGCCGCTCCGGCTGCCCCCCCCCCCCGTGACGCGTTCGTGCCTGCCTCTCACAGAGCACCAGCAGATAGAGCCGCATCGACACCACAGGTGGACGCTGTTTGCCTGGAGAACATCTGGCGCGAACAGCTAGGTGCGCGGGGTGGTCTCAAGCTGCGTCCAGCTGTTTGCAGTTGTGCTTGGCAAGCGGCACGCTTGCACATCATGCTCGTTACATCCGTGATTTTTTCACATTCTGCAACGCTCGTGGTGTGTCTTTCCCGCCAAAAGATTCGGCCGTGCTGGCTGATTTCTTTATGCACCGCTGTGGTTCCTCTGATAGGCCGCATTCGACTGTTCGGTGTGTTCCTGCTGCCATTTCTGCCTTATATGAGGCGGTCGGGACTGATAACCCTGCACGTGATCCGTTCATCGCAAGGTTGTTGCAGGCGATCGTGAAAGGTGGTACGAGTGCACCGATGGCTCGGTCAGCCGTTATGGATGTCTCGGCTTTCATCCGCCTTGTTCAGTCATGGCCAGATAATGCGGAGCTGACCATAAAGCAACTTCGATTGAAATCTGTTACTCCGTTAGCTTTAGCTCTGATGTTGCGACCGACCGACATCGCGCCTCTGGCTAGAAGGTACGAAGCTGGTACCGGTATACTGTCTAGTTTTGTTATGTCGACAGATCAGTTTCAGTTCACAGAAGCCGGTGCTCTGACCGTGACGTTTCTGGGCGTCAAAAATGACAGCCAGCGCACGTCAGCGCACGTCGCAAAAAATCCAGGTTACGTTGCCCCCCCAGTCCTGTTTCGAAGATGGATCCTGTGGGAACCCTGAGAACGTATTTCTCTCGAACGGACTCTCTTCGCTGTCCCGTTACGAAGCCAGCGTTTTTGACTCTGGTAAGGCCCCATGCTGCGGTGTCCGCTAGCACGGTCTCGCACACCCTTCAGGAGGCCATCAGTGCATATTGATTCAGCGAAGGGTCATCGGCCAAAAGATTGCAGACCGACAGGCGCGACACGAGCAGTGCAGTTGGGCTTCGATACCGATGATGTTCAACGTCTAGGGCGCTGGAAAACTCGTTCTGTGTTTTTAGAACACTATGTGCACAATCAGATAGACCGTTCATTTACCAAGAAACTGTTTGAGTGATCGTTGTTCATCAGTCTTCTGTTGTTCATAAGCTACGTGTTTTGTTAGCTCTTGGCACCGGTCGTTCTGCTCTGTTCTGTGCAGTGGGTGCTTATTCGCAACGGTATTCTCTCCAGGTTCGTATTGCTATTGTTACGTTCGTATAAGAAATATACTTAACTCGTGGTGGCGGGTCCCTGTAACGTTGGTTTTCTGAAAATATAATTATGCTAAATGGCTGCCCAATTTGAAATCAGCGTTACAAAATGTTCTTAGAAACTGCTAACTTCCAAAAAGGTCATGGCGGGTCATTTGAGGTCAGTGACCTCGGTTGACCTGTGTGTGTGTGTGTGTGGGGGGGGGGGGGGGGTGCAGACCCCAGTGAAACATATAATTATGTAAGATGGATCCCATATTTGAAATTAGCGTCACAAAATATCCTAGAAACTGCCAGAAGCCAAACAAGTAATATGAGGTCATCTGAGGTCAGTGACCTCGGTTGACCTCTGGAAAGGTCAATCGAGGTCACAATCTCAATGGAACCCACAAATGTCACCTGGAAACACCTGTGCATATGCTC
The DNA here is from genome assembly GCA_036785665.1 of Chirona hameri. Lineage (NCBI taxonomy): Eukaryota > Metazoa > Arthropoda > Thecostraca > Balanomorpha > Balanidae > Chirona > Chirona hameri. The sequence continues at coordinate 110,941 of JAXIVJ010001749.1, forward strand.
CTGAACAACGAACACCCGGAAACTGCACAAGTTTCAAGGATCAGTACTACGGGACGCCAGTTGCGCCTGACATGACCTTGCAAACAGGTCATAGATCACGGGTCATGTGACTTACAAGTTCAAACATTTCAACATATGTGTCAAACTGTTCGCAAGTAGGGTACTGAAAGTGTCATCGCAATCGGTTGATATTTACGCGAGTTATTCCCGAAAAACCGAGGGGGGTGACATCCAGCATCCAGGGGTGGCCCCTGCACTGGCGAGGGATAAGACCACATCCCATTTCAATCCCATTCAGAAAAAGATGATAATAGTTACAAATAATAAAATAAAATAAAATATATAATATATATAATAATATATAAAATATATTCCATCAAACATTCTAGAGCACGCCCCTTCATTGAAACTAAAATATCAGCGTGAATCCATGCTATCTCACCTGGTGGTGTCGATGTCGACCTTAACCGTGATGTACGGCTTTGACACGCAGCGCGAGCCCAGGTTCTCCGTGGAGAAGTCGTCAATCAGACGCAGGTCACGCTCGAGGTCGGAGGTCACTGACCTCCCGTACCCGGCAGGGGGCAGGGTCAGTGCCTCCGGGGGCTGGACCTGGCGAGATACGGGGAGGGGTGACGGGTGACAGGTGACAGGTGAGACGGGTAATTTATGTGAAGACCTTGCCAAAACACCCAATTTCGCGTTCCAAATCACCTCGCTCTTCCCCCCTTGGAAAGCAGAGAACAACATAACATTTTCACGCTGCAAATACCACGAGAAGCACACCACGCAGACACAAACGAATACCAGAAAATCAACAAAATAACAACGCGCACTTCCAGGCATCACATTGTTGCTTCTGACAGTGACAGGTGTTTGCGCGGAAGTGTGTGAGTCGTACTCAGAGCTTGTTTGGATGTGTGCACCCTGGGCGTCAAAACACTGAATAAGGCAATTCTAATTTGAAGTTTGTGTTTTAGAATGATGAAAGTCACGCGCTGAATTGTTCTTGGTAAGAATGTGCGATGCGTTTCAAAAACAAGGCACAACCCCAATTTGGTACATTCGAACATTAAGCGACCAATGCATAGTTCCTATTGAATGTAAATAGTGCCTATTCAATGTATAAGCACTACGTTATACCAGCTAACCAGGCAGCTCAGACTTTGCAGTAAGCCTCTTTGACCTGAGTTAAACCACAACGCTGGTTTTGTGGCTTCGAATTTTACAACGCCAGAAAACAAATATAATCAGCACCACCATTGATAAAGCATCATGCCCGTGAAGTTTGCAGAGTATATCTGAATCACGTCCTAACTGTTTGCCTGTATAGATAACTAGTTTGGCTTGTTCATCTAGATCAATACAGACAATTCATCTGTATTCTTTGGCAACTGTGATGGCCTTCTCTGGACCTGTTGCCACGACCTGGCCGCTCTGGAGCTGCTCGGCCGAGCGCCCGGGAGTTAGATTGTGCCGCAGGGCAGGACACCGCCCGGGAGTTAGACTGTGCCGCAGGGCAGGACACCACCCGGGAGTTAGTGTGCCGCCGTTAGTGTGTTAGTGAGTGTGCCGCCGTTAGTGTGTTAGTGAGTGTGCCGGGAGTTAGCCAGGCAGTCACTGGGGTATATTCTGTAACACGACTCACTGGGGGAGGGGGGGTAGCCCCCTGGTATCTTCAGAACCAATGATCGCAGCGAGACGCGCGAGGCGGAATTCGGAAGCGCTCAATGAGATAAACCTAACGCACACTTAACAAAATCGAATTAAGGTCACATGTCAGGTCACGGTCAAGTAAAACGTCAAAATCGAGGTATTTGAGTTTATGGACAATACTTGCCATCCGTGGCCTTAGATTGCGCCTATGCCCACCCAAAGTGCCGTCAAAGGTATGATACATATTCCACATGAGCTAAAGTTAGAATGTTGGAAAAGATCAAGGTCAAGGTAAGGTCACAAAAGGTCACTACACACAAAATATCTACGGAAGTCATGCAGCACATATTTTATGGATGCCTTTACGCGTATAATTCGATAGTGATAGTCATTTTTACCACCTGACTTCATTTACGTGAAGTTAGTGTCAAGTTCAGGTCAAGTTCAGGTCACTGAAGGTCAAAATTTGAAATTGATAAATCTAAATGAAAAAGCATGTTTCTATATCAGTTTTATCTACAAAATACAGTGCTGGCATTTATTTGTCTGTACCTTGTCAATAAAAGCCAAAAAACGCAATTTCATAATATGACGTCATGATTTACCCATACTTTATATGCCATGTCAGTCAAAACAGATGATATCGTTTTTAAATTTGGTATGGTAGTTGTCCATGTGTCGTTATCCGACATCTGTTCCGTTTTTTAAAATATCTTTGAAAAATTTGATTTTGTGGGCATTTTTTATTTATTTGTGGAGTCAAAAACCAAAATTTCGAAATTTCGAGACAGCTAGTTTGTAGCCCTTGCGATTTTATCGTTTTTCGATTGCATTTTGCTTCAAATGTGGCACTTGTACGGCTTGGCAAAGTTTAGCTGTTTTTTTTGGGGTCAAAATCGTGTTTAGTGACGTCACTACATTCACTATTTTTCGGAAAATTTCTGACGAAATTGCTTCATGTTTGCACAAAAGGTGTATAAATGATACCCGGAAAGGCACTTAAAGAAGGTTGGCATCGATATCTACATTAGTTGAGATATTCCTAATATTCATATGGGGGGGGGGGGGGGGGGGGGGCTAAACCCCCCACCAGTGACTCGCGGGTTAAGACTGTGCCGCGGGGCAGGACACTGCCCGGGAGTTAGACTGTGCCGCAGGGCAGGACAACGCCCGCGGCCACGAGTCGAAACGGGCCGAGGGCGCTGGCGTGCGGCGGCCAGCCAAGAAGCGGCCGCGAGTGCGGGGCGGTGCGGCGCCGAGGCTACACTGCATGTAAACTGAATAGTTTTTATTGTAGATGTTTCAGTACGATTTTTGGTTTAACCTTGCAAAACGGGACTTTATCAGTACTCAGCAGTCATAAATTTCAACATTCATAAGCATAATTCGGCAATCGTATAGATCCCTTCTACCATATAAGACATTTTGCCGTTACACAGGTAATATTTCAGTGATGTGCTGCCCCTTACGCAGCATCGTGTGTCGTAACACCGTACGGCAAATCTCGTCTCCGTGTGTGGGCGCAGACGGGAGATGCTTTCTGCATGATGTGTGGGCGCAGACGGGAGATGCGATGGCTTTCTGCACGAGTGATGAGAAAACGTTGTTCTTTCACCGACGAAAAAGACTAGCTCTGCCCTGCCACCGCATCGCCTTTGAATGTCAGATAGTGTCGCACAACTGGACAGCTAGTAACTGCTGCTGACAGCTGCTGACAGCTGATGACAGCTGCTGACATCTGCTGATTGCTGCTGACAGCTGCTGACAGCTTCTGACAGCTTCTGACAGCTGCTGACAGCTGCTGACAGCTGTTGACAGCTGCTGAAGCTGTTGACAGCTGATGACAGCTGCTGACATCTGCTGATTGCTGCTGACAGCTGCTGACAGCTTCTGACAGCTGCTGACAGCTGCTGACAGCTGCTGACAGCTTCTGACAGCTGCTGACAGCTGCTGACAGCTGCTGACAGCTGCTGACAGCTGTTGACAGCTGCTGACAGCTTATGACAGCTGATGACAGCTGCTTACAGCTGCTGATAGCTGCTGACAGCTGCTAGCAGCTTATGACTGCTGATGACAGCTGCTGAATGCTGCTAACTGCTGCTGACAGCTGATGGCAGCTAGTAACTGCTGCTGACAGCTGCTAACTGCTGATGACGGCTGCTAACTGCTGCTGACTGCTGATGACTGCTGATGTCTGCTGATGACGGCTGTGATGATGATGACCTCATCAGAAGAGCGATGAACAGAAGACTGACGGAAACATTAAACAGAGCAGGGTAGGTATATTTATTGTCTCCTGTGGGACGGGGGACGAAGATGCTGTCAACTAACGCTAAACGGGAACTATACTACTGGAGCTAAACCAAACTGGAAACTATAATCATCTACTTTAAGGGAAGGCTTATTGCGTAGAAAAGAAGAACAAAGATGAAATGCGTGATCAGAGAAGATGAAGAAAAGATTTAAGCTTTAAAGGTGATCATTACGGTGGGCGAATAAATGATCTCCGGTTGCAAGAAAAACAAGCCATTAGCGGACTCATCCCTCTTCCTTATCAGCCGTCCATAAGAAACGGGGAAAGTTATCGCGAAATAAAAATGCACATCAGCTTGGCCAGCTACCGTGCGTTTCAGCAAGAGTTCCCGTCCCTCCCCGTCCCCTCCCCGTCCCTCCCCGTCCCTCCCCGTCCCTCCCCGTCCCTCGCCGTCATTCCCCGTCATTCCCCGTCCCTCGCCGTCCCTCGCCGTCCCTCGCCGTCCTCGCCGTCCCTCGCCGTCCCTCGCCGTCCCTCGCCGTCCCTCGCCGTCCCTCGCCGTCCCTCGCCGTCCTCGTCCCTCGCCGTCCCTCGCCGTCCCTCGCCGTCCTCCGCCGTCCCTCCCGTCCCTCCCCGTCCCTCCCCGTCCCTCCCCGTCCCTCCCCGTCCCTCCCCGTCCCTCCCCGTCCCTCCCCATCCTTCCCCGTCCCTCCCCGTCCCTCCCCGTCCCTCCCCGTCCCTCCCCGTCCCTCCCCGTCCCTCCCTGTCCCTCCCCGTCCCTCCCCGTCCCTCCCCGTCCCTCCCCGTCCCTCCCTGTCCCTCCCGTCCCTCCCCGTACTCTCCATCCCTCCCCGTCCCTCGCCGTCCCTCGCCGTCCCTCGCCGTCATTCCCCGTCCCTCCCCGTCCCTCCCCGTCCCTCCCCGTCCCTCCCCGTCCCTCCCCGTCCCTCCCCGTCCCTCCCCGTCCCTCCCCGTCCCTCCCCGTCCCTCCCCGTCCTCCCCCTCGCCGTCCCTCCACGTCCCTCGCCGTCCCTCGCCGTCCCTCGCCGTCCCTCGCCGTCATTCCCCGTCCCTCCCCGTCCTCCTCACACCATTCTCCCTCCCCGTCCCTCCCCATATCTCACCATTCTCCCTCCCCGTCCCTCCCCATATCTCCCCATTCCCCTGTCCCCCATCAAATTCCATCCCACGCTTTCCGGGGCGCCGTAATCTATCAGCAGCACATCTCCAGGTGCCGCTGGGAGACCAAAACTGAACCGAGTGGCCCTCCAGGGTGGCTTAGCCATGCTTCCATCCGCCGCATGAGCCTCGGGGGACATGGTGACCATGGTGACCGTTGCCATGGTAACCGTTGTTGATATGACACGACGCCGTCTTGGCAACACATAATGATAATGTTCACGGGATATATGTATGATTATGACACTATCCTTTGCCAATGAGTGTCGCCACTACGTGTATTTGTTTCTGTTGCCGACTGTGCAGCAGCAGTACGGAGGCGCATTTCGCTGTGATTGGAGCATTCAGGGGTGGTAAAGTGTTCTGTCCTTATGGATAATGTCGGGGACAAAATACTCCTTCTCATGAAGTACTCGGGGATCAAAATGGCAGCAAAAATCATTACTATGTAATTTCTGTGAAAATTTACTAAGCGATCATGTCCTTAGAAATATGATCGTCAAAACAACTTCAGATGTATTATTTACTTATTCATCATATTAATCACGTCGGTATGTTTGCACATTTACTTTTTTATTAGCAGTTGCGTTTCAGCTTTTGATTGCCAATAATAATAAATTACATTAAAACAAAAAATCCGACGGGGGAAAAAATCCGGACGATAGATTCAACACGTGGGGTCACTGAACCAAAAATGCACCTGGGTCTTCAAGAATGACCTAGAATAACATGATCCAGAATTAATTTGGCTGATATCATGCGTATCCTCAGAATAGGAAGCATTTGAATATTTCCCCATTGAGTTATAATGGAGAGGTCACGAAATTGACCCGACCTTAGGTCACCGAAATAAAATAAAATCCGAGATATACGAATTTATGACATCCTTTAAGAACGAAATCGATCGGTCAAAAACTGTGGCTGTGGTACGACCGCACACTTTTTGGGAGGTGGGGTCACGTGAACTGGCCTGGTGACCTGACCTGAGATGACCCGTGGTCAACAATGTTACAATCTGATTGATGCCTTAACAGCTGTGCCAAAAACGGCGGCGCTGTGCGCAACCGGTTTTTTGCTATCCTCGAAAAACCTTAGTGGGGCGTCTAAACGCCCCACCCCGGCAAGGCGCGGGAAATCCGGACAGTCGATTCCCCCGGGGGCGTGGGGGGGGGGGGGGGGGGGGGGGGGGGCGGGGTGCTAGTGCATTTTCAATGGAGGTCCACTGTCAGGACAGTGGCTTTCACTGCCCTGGGACCCCACCCCTTTACCTCGAAAACTAAAAGAGCTAGAAAGACGCAAACAAAACCGTTCAAAAGCTCTCGATAAGCACATTCGAAGGTACTTTAGATGTTTTTCCTCAAGTCAATATTGAGGTCATCAGAGGTCATCAAAGGTCAGATTTGCAAGTTTTTGGACTTCGCTCCAGAAACCCCCAGATATCACAGGAACTATGATAGCTAGGCACAAACATAAAAGAGCAATATAAAGCTCTTGAAAAATGCAATCGCCACGGAGTCCTCGAATTTGAGCTCAGGTCAAAAGTTTAGGCTCCAGAGCTCAGCAAATGTCAAAAAGGGCTATTTAAAAAAAAACGTTTATCACGAATAGCTTTTTACCTAATAACGACAAGGCAATAATTTGGACGTAATCGTGCTTGTCTCGTCAACACGCTTTGCTTCATATTAGTGTTGACTAGGTCAGGTCAACTTACAAATGTTAGCTCAGGTCAAGGTCAAGTGATGGTGACTCAAGTAGGTCATGTTGCATATGGTAAGACGTACCGCGACGAGATAAACACAATGGTGTCGGTTTCACTTCTCTACCGTCATTATGTCGAGAGTTATTGACATACAACTGTTTGTAACCAAGGATGACCTCGGCTGACCCGGTAGGGTCACTGAACACAAATGACACCTAGGTCATCAATAATGTTCTATAATAACATGATCCAGAAGGAATTATACTGCTATCTTGCGTCTCCTTAGAAAAGGAAGCATTTTAATATTTACTCTTGGAATGGGGAGGTCACGAAAATAAACCGACCTTAGGTCGCTGATATTAAAAATCCAAGATACACGAATAGTAAATATATGTGACCTTATGAAATCCAGTAAGTGTAAAGCCGATCATCCCAAAACTGTAACTGTGGTACGACCACACGTTTTTTTGGGAGGATGGGTCACGTGACCTGGTCTCGTGACCTGACCTAAGATGACTCGAGGATTTTTTAAAGAAAATAATGTGGACAATTGATGCAAAAACAGCTGTGCCTAAAATGGTGGCGCTGCGCTTCGCCGTTTTCCGCTATCCGCGAACAATTTGAGGGGGTGTCTACCCCCCGGCACGGCGCTGGTTAAAATATAGGGATAATTTGAGCATGCAGCCAGGTATTAGGGTATTCATGTGAAGTAAACAAATGACCCCAGCTGTGCTGGGGTCATTTTCGTATGTGCCACTTTTGGTCGGGGCCACTCAAAGCACTTTTACCACCCCTGGGACCCTTGCTATGCCTTTATAGCAAGCATATGTATAGCAAGTATATACCTATCAGTGTCATTTCGTCTATTGAGGAACATGAGGCAGTGCCTCACCTAAATTGGCAAACAAATAAAGTATAATCTTATTTTTCCCTAAATATTCAATAATTTTAGTAGTGTTATAAGGAACGAAATATTAAATAGACAACACTCTTTTCCCAACAGTTAAAAGCGTCTCATTTTCATGTTATTTCAAGATGTTTCTTTGTATCGACAGGCCCAAATCCGCCAAGCCATTGAAATTTGCTATTATCAAAATTTGGGCGCCTGACAGCCCAAACGCGTGTTTCGACAAAATTTTGGCGGTATCTCAGCGTAACAGCACATACGTCAATTTGGCAACATATTCACATTCAAATTCACATCACACAATCGATATTCGGCTTCAGCAAACTATTCAGATTTGTCTAAAAACATCAGAACAGTCAGTATTTGACCTCGTGAATACCATGACCACAAAATCTAAGCGTGGCATGCCCTAATAACAGAGTTATACGAGGTAAAAGGTGAAGATCATTTGAGGCGATATTCGGGTTCACAGCGGACTATTCATATTTGTATAAGAACGTACTGACAGGTATTTAACCTCCAGAATACGATGAGCACAAAATATAAGCGTGGCACTCCAGAGTTCGTCACGAGCCGGGCTGGCCCTATGGGCCATAGGCTGGGCCTGGGCCTCAACTTTAGGGAAATCACCGGGCTCTGGACGGGCCTGGGCTGAGAATGTTGAAATAATGCGCGCAAGCTCAGGTCAGAGCTGAAACATATTTTAACCAGCAGTTTACTTCCACAGCAACACACTGTTGCTGTGGCTGTGATTTTTTTTTTGGTTAGCATAGTTGGTTCATTGTTTCACATTTATAGTATACCAGTAAGGCGCCGTAGTTGGCGATGAACGAGCGAGCGTGAACGAAATGTATGGTGAATTTCAACTCGATTGGGCAAGTAGTTTCAGTGATACACAAAAAGGTAAGCACGTGCGCACGTGCAGAGGCACCCCACACCTGACTTGTGGGAAAGTGGCGGCCAAGAAGTCACTAACCACATACCAAATTTGAACACAATCGGCACAACCGTTCCTGAGATATAGAATAGGGTTGTGCACGTGCGCACGTGTAGAGGCACCCCACCCTGACTTGTGGGAAAATGGTGGCTGATGTGTCCCTAATCACACACCAAATTTGCACATAATCTGCCCAACCGTTGCGAAGTTTTTTACGAGAAAAACCTGTCAACACCACTCACGCGGCATGGGTCACGCGCAGTGGTAGTCACCCACATGAGTCGGCACTGGTCTCAAACAGGGTAGGTTGGATGGGGCTGCTCAGTGAAGAAGTCCACTTGCCAATCAGACGAGCGGTTGTAGAGATATGCGCTTGTCAAAAGTGTTGCCACGGGTTGGGCCGGTCCGGGCCGGGTTGGGCCGGGCAGCACCTATTCATATTTTCCCCATACACCACGGAAGTACGAGCGAGCGCGAAGAATATGCTATGATAATGATTGCATTTTTTTAATGATTATATGCTTAATCTGAATGGGCCAGACCGGGCTGGGCCTCACATTTATTAATTTGACCGGGACTGATCAGGGCCTGGGCTTGATGTTCATGGGCCCGGGCCAGGCCGAGCTGGGGGTTTGTGGGCCCGTGACGAACACTGTGGCAAACCCTAACAACATGAGCACAAAATCTAAGCGTGGCAAGCCCTAACAACAGAGTTATGGCAGGTCAAAGGTCAATGCCATTTAACACGCGAGTTACTGGGATATATTCCATAACGCAACTTACTTGGGGGGGGGGGTCTATTTTTGCCCCCCCCCCCCTCCCCCTCGGATATCCGGAACTACTGGACCGATTGTAAACAAAATTCGAACGACATTCGATAGCTCTGGAAAATGTATCGAAGGAAACCTAATATTGTTGACCTCGGGGTCACCGATGACGTCACAGGTTAGGTCAAGTACAAAATGTTTGACCGTGTCAAAAGGTCTCGATAGATGGAATTGTCGCGCAAAATTGCGATATTAAACGCATAAGTATTCGATAAATCGGTATCATTCGTGTGTCTGACACTTCTAAGTACCATCCTAAGCTATTTATGACCCTGGGTCAGGTCAAGCGCATCCAAGGTCACGATGTCATACTGCAGATTACGGTCTTTAGGCGTTGTAACTCATGTTTGTTTGTTTTTTCTCGTCTAGAACGCGAAAAATGACCTAAGAACATTGTTTGTTCCATATAATATAAGTATATAAGTAATATAAGTATATAAATATAAGTAAAAAGCAAACACGGAAATTCATTTTTTATGCATAGTAATCAGAGTTCGTCACGGGCTGGGCCGGACGTATGGGCCCTGGGCTGGGCCTGGGCTGGGCCTGGGCTGGGCCTGGGCTGGGCCTGGGCTGGGCCTGGGCTGGGCCTGGGCTGGGCCTGGGCTGGGCCTGGGCTGGGCCTGGGCTGGGCCTGGGCTGGGCCTGGGCTGGGCCTGGGCTGGGCCTGGGCTGGGCCTGGGCTGGGCCTGGGCTGGGCCTGGGCTGGACCTCAACTTTATGGAAATCATCGGACTCTGGACGGGCCTGGGCTGAGAATGTTGAAGCTCAGGTCAGAGCTGAATAAAAATATTTCAACCAGCAGTTCACTTCCAAAGCAACAAACTGTTGCTGTGACTGTGACTTTTTGTTTGTTTTTGGTTAGCATAGTTGGTTCATTGTTTCACATTTATAGTATACAAGTAAATATGCTAGGATAGTTATTGCAAATTTTGTGAAAATATTTATATGCTTAATCTGAACGGGCCTGACAGGGTCTGGGCCTCAATATTATTAATTTGTCCGGACCTGGTCCGGGCCTGGGCTTGGTGTTCAGCGGCCTGGGCGGGGCTGAGCTGGGGGTTGGTGGGCCCGTGACGAACACTGGTAGTAATGCTTTGAGAGGTGGTCGAATTTATCATTTTTAGGTCATAAGTCAGTCATTTTTGAAGAAATGGACTTCAAATTTGGTACACATATTGACCGAACACATCTCGATCACATATATTCCGTTTTTTTATAATTCCGATTTTTGTTTTGCAAATTTTGTTTTTAAAAAAAAATATTTGGATTTCTCCAAATTTTGATTAAAAAAAGAGAAAAATCAGAGATGGCAGTTTGATAGCCTGGTCCATTGTCAATAATTTGATTGAAAGCAATTGTATTTATCTCAAACATGGTACCTTTGACGGCGTTTTCTGCAAACCATTATTTTCATCAAAAAACGAAGAACATGACGTCACTCTGACGTCATTCTCCGTTGACCTAACATAACCTCATCTTTTTCCTTTGGCCAACATGTGTAGAATTGATGTGAGGGAAGGTACTGCAAATTGGTGACGATAATGGTGTTGGCTTAGAAGTTGTTGCAAAATAACGGGAGGGGGGGGGGGATAACCCCCCTAGTAAGTCGCGGTTTAAGGCGGACTATTCAAATTTGCCTAAAAACGTCAGTACAGACAGTATTTGACCTCCTGAATACCATGAGCACAAAATAGAAGCGTGTCGCGCCCTAACAACAGAGTTATGGGAGGTTAAAGGTTAAGGTTGTCAAGTTGTCAACAATTGATCCAAAACTTTAAGTTCAACCTTGAGAATATTGGGATCGATATTCGGGTTCACAGCAGACTATTCAGACTTGTCTAAAAATGTCAGTACAGACAGTATTTGACCTCCTGAATACAATGAGTACAAAACCTAAGCGTGGCACGTCCTAAAAAACATAGTTATGTGAGGTCAAAGGTCAAGGTCATTTGAGGCGGGCTATTCATATTTGTCTAAAAACGTCAGTACAGACAGTATTTGACCGTGGGACGTGAGACGCCCTAATGACATAATTATGGGAAGTCAAAGGTCAATGTCATTTAGCCTGCGCGGCGCTGGGTTCCCCATCCGAACACCCGGTGCTGGGGGTAAACTTTACCCCCCCCCCCCCCCTCGTATCTTCCGAACCAATAACCACAGCGAGACACACAAGGCGGCGATCGAAAGCTCTCATTGAGAAGAATCTGACGTATACCCGAAATTCTTAAAATAAAGTCACATGTCAGGTCACGGTCAGGTCAAGTGTCAAAATGTAATTATTTGGGTTTTTGGGCTATACTTTCCATCCAAAGCCTTATATTGGAACAATTATCTCACAAAGTGCTCCCAAATGTAAAATGCATCTCCTGCATACGTGAAAGTGAAATTGTAAGCAAAGTTCAAGGTCAAGGTCAGGTCACAAAAGGTCACAGGTCTACGAAAGCCATGCGCCACATGTTGTATGGGTTATTTTACACGTATAATTCGATAGAAGCAGCCATTTTCACAGCCTGACCCCATATAATAGCCCTCAGATCAAGGTCAGGTCACATTAAGGATAATATTTGAAATTGATTAATCTAAATAAACATTGCATGTGTCTCGACTAGTTTTGTCTTAGAAAAACAATGGTGGCTTTTATTTGTGTGTATCTGGTGAGTAAAAGACAAAAAAAGCAAATTCAAAGAATGACGTCAAGAGTTACTTATACTTCGAGAGCTATAAGTCAGTCAAAAATAAAGATATTGCTTTGAGATTTGGTTTCAGTATCGTTCATACTCAGTTCTCTAATATAATTTCGGTTTTTTGAAAATCTTTAAAAAAAAACTGTTGTGAAAATTCTTCCCCAAAAAATCAGTTTTTTGCATTTTTGGGGGTTAAAAACCCAAAATTTTGCAAATCCGAGATAGCCATTTTAAAGACAATGTTATTTTCTTTCTTTTGACGTCTTTTATTTGCAAGTTGCATCTACACGCTATTTTCTACGATTTGTAACATTTCACGTTTTTTCACCATAAATGACATGACATGACGTCACTAAAACGTCATTATCTCCCAGAATTGTTCACAAATTTCAAAACAAAATTGGCAGAAGACGTAGAAGTCATGCATCATTAGGTACCGTAAGTTTCATGGTTATATGTTTTATAGTTTTCAAGTTATTTAGAAAGTCCGGAGGGGGGGGGGGGGGTAAAATTTATCCCCCCCAGCGCCGCGCGGGTTAAGGCAGACTATTCAGTTGTCAACTTTACGACTGTAACCTTTTACCTCCCATAACTGTTGTTAGGTGTGACACGCTTATATTTTTTGCTCATAGTATTTAGGTCAAATACTGTTTGTCCTGACGTTTTTAAACAAATCTGAATAGTCCTATTAACCGTATTAGTGGCAGGGGATGATTCTGCCCAACCCTCATATTTTTCGCAGATATCTCCGTAACGGCTGAGGGTAGACCCATGAACTTTGGGGACTTTTCCTAGAATTGATTTCCAAATGTGGAGTCAAAATTTCGAGTTCCAAACCTGAACAGTGGCGGTTCCAAGGCCCATTTTTTTTAGTTTTTGTCGGCGACATTTGGTGATAATACGGAGATGCGATCTTTACGGCTTCTTCCTAACTGCCTGAAGTATAAAGGAGTTACATAGGTTTACGGCGATTGAAACAAGTGCAAATTAGTTGATGTTAGTGATCTTTAATAAATATTGCACGACAGAGGCGGTTTCAGGGACTTGAAAAAGGGAGGTTTACATGAAGTTATTGTTTTACATTTTGCCTCCCTTTTTCGCTAACCAGGCACCACCCATGGATACAAATATGCTTTATAACTGTTGTACTATTATGTAAATGTGTCTGATATCACAATAACGAACCATTTCTTTTCCCCAAAAAGTCAACAAAAGACGGTTTTATAACGCATGTATTTCACCCCCATATTTAGTGACCTGCAAACGCCTATGATTTTTTAATTTTCAAAAGTCACCGTCATATATCAATCCGCAATTTAATATATAAATATACATATGCACACACACCCGCACACACAGACACACGCGCCCACCCACCCACCCACCCACCCACCTACATACATACATATCTACATACATACATATCTACATACATACATATCTACATATCTACATACACACATATATACATATCTACATATCTACATACACATACACATATATACATACACATATATATACACATACACATATGCATATGCATATACATATACATATACATATACATATACATATACATATACATATACATATGCATATGCATATGCATATGCATATGCATATGCATATGCATATGCATATGCATATGCATATGCATATGCATATGCATATGCATATGCATATGCATATGCATATGCATATGCATATACACATACACATACACATACACATACACATACACATACACATACACATACACATACACATACACATACACATACACATACACATACACATACACATACACATACACATACACATACACATACACATACACATACACATACACATACACATACACATACACATACACATACACATACACATACACATACACATACACATACACATACA